>APFE030796819.1:122729-162069 GCA_000404065.3 Pinus taeda | reverse complement strand
TTAATTAGTTTAGATTATATTAACAAATAAATTAGAATTAATTATTAGGTAATTAGAGTTTAATTTAGGATTAGTTTTTTAATTAAAATTTTTGAATTTTAGTTCAGCAACAGAAATTCCAGAATTGTGCCAGAATTGATTCACCAACTTTGGAGGCCCATAGATTGAGTTTTACTTGGCCAAATGAGGCCTAGGACAACTCATTGGAAAGATAAAATCAAGGAGTATATTTTTGAGGAGGTTTCAATAACGGATTTGGTCATTTATTGGGTCGAAAATCAGGCAGAAGATCAAGCTCCGAATTTTGAAAACAAAATCTATTTTTTGAGTTTTATTTTCATTTGCCAAAGCCTCTTTTAATTGCAGTTTCGCTCCTCAATAATATCCTTGGCCAATTAAACCATCCCAAGCATCAATAGAAAGCTTACATGTTATTTTCAATTATTTATTTAATTGTATTTGATTGGATTTGTTTTAAATGCCAACAATGACATTTTGATTTTATTGTTGCATTTTAATTTATTTTGATTTTTTTTTGCAGGAAAACAGTCGAAGAAATATGGAAAAAAGGATTTCAGTCAATAAGAATGCTCCAACAATTGAAGATTAGAATTTTTGATCAAATAAAATTAGATTTGACAGATTTACCTTCAACAAACTTTCCTCTCAAGGATTCCTTTGCAAATATTATAAATAGCAGATTGTAGAATGTAATAAGCGCTGCTCTCCTCTGCAATTTTGGACTTCTAAAAGCACTTCTGTAATAGGAATTTAGAGTTGTAGGAGAGAGGAGAGAAAATCTCAGATCTAGGAATTATTGAGGATTTTTCCTTTATATCTTGAATTATGCATGATGGGCAAAGTTTGCACTATTGTGGCTTTAGTTTGGAAGGCAGAAGTTCAAGCAATGTAAAGAGCTGTTGGGGACCCGGGACAGAGAAATGGATGCAATAAATTGGTATTTTTAATACTATTGTTTCAAATATCAGTTTCATTTTTATGATAATAGAAATGTGCCATTTTATTCATGTTTGTGCACTTTTGTCGATATGGGTAATTTGTCTCAATGTTGTTATCAGGTATCTTTGTTCTTATGCATTAAAATCTGATTTCTGAGTAACTATTTACTCAGAAATATGTCTTATAAAACTGATTTATTGAATGGTAATGCGTTGTGAACTATTTCCACATATTATTGTTTAATTATTGGATTTACTGATTTGATAATTAATATCATTTTTGTGAACTACTTCCTGAATTTTGTTGGTTTATTATTTCAGTTACGAGGTCTTAACAGGATGTGTTTTGATATCCATAATATCAGTTAATTGAACTACTTCATTAACTTGATATTCATTATAAACAAGACATATTTAAAATCTCAATACTTTAAATATCTTGCTCTTGGTTGGGTTAGATCTATATCTGCCTAATTAAGATAGGATTAAGATTAGTTTCTTTTGCTTGCATCTTAGAATAAACTTGCATTTAGAGTAATTTCTACATTCTTTTAAGTCCTCTTCTCAAAGAGGCAAAATTTTAGTTGTGGCTTGGCTAAACCCAAATCAGCTTAAGGGTCATTCTCTTGCCTAATTAGCAAGAAGAATTGATCTAATATCCCTGTCTATTGGTAGTTAAAGATATATAATAAACCAATAGTGATTGGGAGAAGGTAACTGGATCTAGTTAAACTAGTCGAAGCCACCACACCAAATGGAAAAGAAGTTGCTTTAAGGTCTGGATCGAGTGGTTTTCCCCGATGTTGATACAACGATTTTCGAGGCATCAACACCCAGGAAATAACTTACCAGATTATGGGAAATGGCCTATCTAAGGTCATGAAAGAAAGAAAGAAGACAACGTGGCCTGTTTTTTTGTTTCATTGTGGATTCTATTATTTAGAGAATTTCAATCATGCTACTAAGGAGATGGAGGAAATCCAACTGATGAGATTTCTAACCATTCCAAATTGACAGTATGATCTGATTGATATTGCCAAAAATATTACAACACAGGCAAAGATCAAGTAGTTTACAAACGAGCCTGATAAATTTGATGATTTATTTCCATCAACCTCAAATTATGCACAGGTTGAAAAAGAAGCAACAACACGGCTCAACCTCGAGGAGTTAATGCAGTTTCATCAATACATGGTTAAAAGGTTTTCCCATTTGCCTAGTGAAATTTTGAATCTAAATTAACAAAACACGAAACAAGACATAGGAACAAGCACATATCAGAGTCAAGTGGCAGTTCATGTAACTAAAACATCGACAACTAGCGAATAAAAGGTAGAGAAGGTAATGACAAAATAAATTTTGGATGTGATTTGGGATCAGTTTCTTCAAGAGGCTGACCCTAAAAAACAATAAACTCCATTGTAGACATAGATTGCTCAGACTCCTGTAACCACTAAGAATGTTGAGGATTCTAAAGAAACTATGGACACTGATGATCTGGAAATCATCCTAGTTTTTTTTACCTCTGAGGTCATTCTTAATATTGAGGATATTCCTCCTATGGACATATTTTACAGTCCCAAACACAGAGCAACATTTAGCAAGAAGATAAAGAGAAGAAGGACTGAACAAAGGCAAGATTTTGTCCCTGCAAATACCTCCTTTCAAGTATTGTGGAAAGATGCCCAAGTGACCTGTGTTGAAGATCTTGGGAGACTATCACAATATGCAGGAGCATATGCTAGTGAAACAATTGACAAAGCCATAAAAGTGAAACAACTCCTAAGGGAGAAATATGATAGAATAAGGCACCTTGAACAAAATTTAGAAAATGAAAAGAAAGGAAACATCTAGCAATGGCAAGCTCAATTTGCACAGTTTCAAATGAGTTTCGATGGGATGAAGAATCAATATGAATCTGACATGAAGATCCGAGATGCCCATATAGAGGAGCTAGAGCGTAGGATTGAGAAACTGAAGGCTAATCCTGAGATGACATAATTCATGAAAGAAGTAGGGGAGTTGAATAACCTACTTGCTCATCAATAGGTTTTAGTTTTCCAAAATATGGCCATTATCGAAGATATGTGCCAATCAACTGATGCACTTGTGAATCAACTGTCCGATCTGAGGACATATAATAAAGAAGTTGAAGAGAAAACCTCTTATTTCATTGACTGGCAGAACAACTCTGAGGGCCAATTAGCAAATCTGCCCAAAATAGAAGAATCTCAGAAATATATTGTCTTTCAAGAATGGGAGATAAGGCTTAAAAATGCGGAGATGGAAATCTATAGTGCTAGGGACATATCTAGTAACATGATTGAATCAATCAATGATAGCGTATTGTAGGCAAATTTAATCTCAGAGTGCCTAGAATATATGTTTCCCGATGTTAAAAATATCGACAAAATCTTGGCAAGAAGCATAAGAGAAGAAGGCTGAGTGGATAAAAGCTCTATCAAAGATTGACTTGGAATGCCATTGGCATTTCCTAGTCAAACCACATGGGCAATGGTTGATGCTGAGGTGTCTTCTAAATACAACTAGTCAGGTGTTTCTTGCACTCAACGATGCATTATTCATTGCATGGATGTGCATTAGGCCTGAACATCCACATGAATTGAAGCCGATGATAGATATATGCTAACTTCAACAGTGATTGGAAAAGCAGTTTTTGTCCAAGTCTTGATCAAGTTGTTGTAAAAGGACTGTACTATTAGTTTGTATTTTTATTTAAGTGTGGTTTTTTTGGACCAACAAATCATTTTATGGAATTTTCTATATTCGAGTTTTGATTTTAAACTTTAAATCCCCTTCATTGTTATGAAGAAAGGGGATCCTAAAAATTTGCGAGAAGTATCTTGGTTTTTACTACTATAGCTGTAAACAAGTCTTAATAGAAAGAAGAACCACACCGATTTTACTTATGAGCATAGTGAATGTGTATTGAGTACTATTATCTTTATGTTGATGCTATGTTTTTGAGTTGAAGTACTGTTTTAATTGAAGTTTGTCATATATTTTATTGCATGTAATTAGATCAAAATCACCATTAATGTGTTTTAATCAAAATTTGTTAAGTATACAGACAAAAAACGATATCATATATGTGCAGTTGATGATTCGTTGTTTTTGTTATATGTGAACACTTGAAACCCCCTGATCTCTGACTTGCGATAGAGCACTTCCTTCGATATCCATATCCTACTGATATTCTTGAAGGCGTGTGTTGCGATATGCAATAATATCTAACATCATATTTGCTCCAATCTCTGATATCTAGACCCGATATAGTGTATTAACATTGATTAATAAGAATTTCACATCCGCCTTGATATCAAGACATTTGAATGAAACCTACGATATCAAATCGCAAATCGTTGATTCATTTGCAGACCCGGTATAATTATAATATTGGATTTAATCTAAGATCACATCTGGTTATTGGAACTTTCGTTATGTGCCACCATGTAAAATGGCTGACAATATGGATGTGGTATTGCTATTAAAACGAGTTTAATTATAATTTGGTGTCCACCATATCGAAGCTTTATTATAGTGCAAGTTTGCAAATTGTGGGATGTTTGGATTATCTCCGATATCAAAAAATCTAATATTATGGACCTGATACAATTATTAAAATGAGTTAATTATGCTATTTCATCTGTTCCACATCGGAGGTACCCTTATCGCAAATGTTTTGTGTTGTCTCATTTTGAATGTTGCGATGATTAAACCTCTGATTCCACTAGTGGTTCTGGATTGAAGGATTGCATTATGTTGATTATGTTTGCATATGTGATACATCCTTATGGGGATGAGTTATATATATATATATGTGTGTGTGTGTGTGTGTAAAAGTTGAAGGAAATGATGTGTGTAATGACCGCTAAAGGTAAACATAGAATGTTTGATGCTTAAGAGGCATAACAAATCGCATGCTATAACAAGTCGGATGATAACAAAGATTAGGAAGCATAACAAACCACATGATAAAAAAGATTAATAACTTATTAAGGAAGATATAGAACTCATTACATGTCATGGTCGAGAAATGAGAGGTTGGATCAATAATGTCAAGGGATATTCCATTATTATTGGTCTTCCATGGGATATTCATATTAATAAAAGGGTCTCAGAACCCACCTCTCATTTCTCGACCATGACATGTAATGAGTTCTATATTATTGGTCGAGAAATGAGAGGTGGGTTCTGAGACCCTTTTATTAATATGAATATCCCTTACATGGAATATCCACTGGATAGTAGGGTCTTTATCCACTTGCATGCCTTTTGTTTTCCAAGTTACAAGTTTTTGTGTTGCATGGCAAGCATTGGATTAATGTCAAGGGGAGTTTTCCCTTGGGATCAGATGATTCATCATATTTTCCTAATCACCTTCAACTTGGCCTTCTTAGCAAGTTGTATAACTATTATTGGCATCTTATGATGGTTTTTGAGGCACCTGAAGGTTTCATCAATCTCCATGAAGCTTCTTGTAGGCTCGACATAGGGTCTGGTACCGTCGACGTGTGGCAGGTGAGGTAGGAACCTCATAGGAATCCACACCAAACCTGTGGTAGGTAAGTGATGCAGGAGTGCATATGTCGCCTTCGGTAGCATTCCCTCCCAGTGGGAAGGGAAGAATCACCAATCAAGAATTCATTAGAAAACGTATCACCAAAGCTTAGGAGGGATAACGTCATAGATTATTGTTGAATTGAGGCTTCTGTGATCCATATCAAGTTTACGAGATATTTTTCAGCACAAATCACATGACATTTCATTTGTGACGCGTTTCGAACCAACCAGACGATGAACCACACTGGTTGGTTTGAAACGCGTCACAAATGAAATATCATGTGATTTGAGCCAAAAAATCTCTCGTAAACATCATAGATCATCTTAAGTAACCAAAGGTATCATCATCAAACCATGAAGCATGTCTGGGAGTATAAGAGATTCCTGAGATAGAGACATAGTAGGCAAGACTGGGTCAAAGAATACTTTGCAACAATAGAGCTTATAACCGAGGAGGTTCTAAAGCTCTTCATCTAAGACACTACGCGATGCAGAGTCAAGGTTCCTTGGCTGAGTCATGACAAGAATTAGAGAGAAGGCCTTGTTGTGGTGCATATAAGTGAGGCTATGAACTTAAAGGAAATTTTGAGATAACATTATCCTTTGGATGGTCAAAAGCCTAGTCAAGGGAGGCTTTTGTTTGGTGGAACCAGATTTCCCTCATGTGATTGGTAGGAATGATGTGGTAGAAAAGGCATAGAGTGACTGTAGTCTATTGGTGGGAGGAACCTTTTGATAAAATTGTTATATCAGAGTTATGACATTGGAGGAATTATTTTAGAAATATCTGATACTAAAACTCTAATACATATAACATTGGTTATTTATAATAATAAGAAAATACCTAAACTCCAAAACACATAAGTGATAGACATTCTAAAAATTTTCAGCGTATTATAATAAGCACTATCGGAGGAGCCATGTGGCATATTATACTCCGCTTTAGAAAATCAGAGATTCTATATCTCTTTTTTTGTTATGTGACACAATTCAAAATCTCCACTCTCCGATATGCGATAAAGGGTTGTACTATGATATTGCGATATGCTAATATCACAGGTTCTCCGATATCGGAGGTAAAAGGTAATCACATATCGAAACAAACACCTTTAAGGATGAAAAGAGATTTGCGAGTAAGTGAGAGCAATTTTTATTTTTTTTTGTTGTCGAGTGTTTTGAAAGTATTTGATTTGAATTAGAGTTGTAAAACCATGATCACATCAATCAATGAAATGTGAACTTGTAAAATTTGTCCATTTTTTTTCTTGCTAAACACAACTGAACATTATATTTTTTTAGAAAGGGGATTGTTTTTGTAATTTTAACTGAGTTTCACAACAACTATTCGTAAAAGAAAGTAACTATTTTAAAATTGAATCAAAAATATGCTTATTGAAATGAAATCGGAAGGGGCTAGTTCACTGTAAAAGGGTTAAAGTTGCATGACAATACAAGTGTTGGACTCAGGGGTTATTTGTTTAATTTATTATAATTAATGAATAATAAAAAGGAATATTTAAAAATCAGATTAAGTTAAATTGAAAAATAAAAGGCAGTTGCAAATACATAGGGGTCCCCATTATCAATATGATAACAATAAAGTCAAAATGGGAGTGTTGTAGTTTTTACCACAACAGTTTGGAAAGTTTGTTCAGAGTAGGTTTTGAGTCCTTTTGTTGTTTGGAAAAACTGCTTCGAACTTTTGTGGTAAGTCACTCCTTGGAGAGTTGAAAAGAGATTTGATAGTAAGTGAGAACATATATTTTAGTTTCTATTTCCCTGTCAAGCATTTTTGAAAGTATTTGATTTGAAGAAAAGTTGTAAAAGTATGCTCATATTAATCAATGAAACACAAACTTGTAAATTTTGTCCTTTTTTCTTTCTAGAGACGAATGCACATAATATTTTTTTTTGTAGAAAGGGGGAAATTTATGGAATTTTAATTGAGTTTTGCAACAACTATTTGTAAAAGAAAGAAAATATTGTGAAATTGAATGCAAATTATGCGTACTGAAAGGGAATCAAAAGGGGCTAGACACAATGATCAGACTGCAGGTGGCTGTAAAGACTTTGATGCTAGTATGGATTCCTCTTGCTACCTATGCTTGATTTAAGCATTTCCTTGCATGTGGGAGTAGCGACTAAAGGAAAATGGTGGAGAGATGTGAAGATCAGCCAAGGTTCAAACTCTGGAGATAATAGTGAATGTTAAGCCTTGTCTGTCTATGTTTCCAATTTCCACTATCACCTTTAGTAATGCCATTCCTTGTGATTTATGTATTGTCAAATCCCATCCCATTCAAAGGGGAATTTCCCATAAGACCCTTGCGTTATTGGGGGAAGTGGAACACAATATGGGTTAAAGTTGTCCCATGGCAAGCCATTGTATTGGAGGAAGTCAACAACAACAAAGGATGGTAATTGAGGGGGTTTTGATTTAGTTGCATAGAAAATGGAAATTACTTTTCCAAGTGCTTCATTTAAAAGGCATACTTCAACCCACAAGTTACATGTGAGGAAAACTTGTTTTTCATTGCAAATAAGAACTTTTGCATCCAACAGTTCATCTTCTTCATGTGCACCAATAGGATGGTGGTTCCTTTTCTTTGAGTAACATTATGCAATTGACATGTTCAATTTTTTGAGCATTTGTTTGTTATGAAATTTGACAACTAGGTTAGTTGGATATAGGTGGATTGCATTGTCAAATTCTTGTTTCTCATCCTTTGAAGAAAAGGAATTTGTCCTTGACATGAGAAGGCTCCAGTCTTCGATTGTTGGTGTTTCATTTATGATATTCGTGAGCAATTGTCATAATGCAATTTGAAGATGGTTCATCCCTTATTGACAAAAGATGGTAGATAGTGTGATGACCGTGTCAAAGGGCACCGCATGATGTGCAGACATACATGGGGATGTCCTTCATAGGAGGTATTTTCCCAAGATCACCAACAAGTATGATAGATTGATTTCTGAAAGGCACATTTTGACATGAAGGAAATACCTCCCTTAAGCGATCTTCTATGTGTGAAAGAAGTTTAGGGCCAACAAAGCTCATTTCATCGATTAAAAGGTATTTGACATGACAAAGTTTTTCTTGGAGATGCAAAGGTGGTTGGCCCTCAAGAGGATGCATTGAGACTAAACGAATGAAGGGAAGTATGGATTATAAGCGCCTTTATATTAAATGCTGCAACACTTGTTGGAGCGAGTAGGAGAAATGGACTTGAATTGGGAAGAGATTCAACAAGAAATGTATCCTTTAGGAAATCAATTAAATGATACTTCCCTGTGCCAGTAGTACCTTGGACGAGCATTCTAAGTGGAGGAATGGAGGAAGTGGTCTGAAAGTGGGTGAGGACAATGGTGAAAGCAACTTGTTGGGTGGGCAATAGCGAGGTGAGTGAGCAGGGAAATGGAGATGGGCCAGAATGGACTTGGGTGGATGAGTGACTAAAGCATATGAAACATATGGCTATCTATTACAAAGGGAGAGGGATGGTAGTATGGGCCCAATTGTGGTTAGAGTCAAAGTCGTGATGTCCAAGCATGTCAATGTCATCAATTTCCATGTTATTTCTAGGGTGTAGCTACGAAAGGAATTGTCATTCATCGATGTCTACAAATTCACGGGTGTTCGGCATATCATTAGTGGAGGTGTCATCAAAGCAAGGGGAAAGGGGGGTTTCATGGGCTCGATGTGTTAGTGTCGGTATCTTCATCCCTCCATCAGAGATCAAATCCTCTTGTTGCATTTCATATTAGGTGTCCCGCCCAGTCATTTTCATTCCATTAGGCACATGGATTGTCTAACGGCAGTGGCTTCCCAACAATTTTCCTCATGTCCCTCATGTCATTCACCTGTTGGTTCATGTCTATTCATTAAAAAGGCATATACAGTCTTCTTTTCATTAAAAATTGCAAAAGGTTGTCTTTAGGGTTTCAGTGTCAAGTAGGTCTAGGGTTTCATTAGGGTTTTGTCAATAAATGCTTCAAAGTGTCCAATAATTACAATCAGGCCATGAGGAGGTTTCATCATCAACAAATTTCATCGACAAGTCTTCAAAAATGTGTTTTTCCTCAAAACTCTGTTTTGAGGAAAAAACTGAGTATTTAGCCTTTATTATATTAAAATCAAGAAAATTTTGTTTTCTTCATTGCAAATTCCTTCATCTGCACCCTGGTTTCTCTCCTTAGCCTAAGAAGCTTCAACACCTGCAAAAACAAGCAAAGCTCAGCTCATTTAGTTCATCACAAAGCCAAAAAGGTGAAAAATTCCAAAAAACAGAGTTTGAAATAAAGTCATTTTAAAAACATTGTAAAAGTGGGTTTCATGAGCTAAAATCTTAAAAGCTCTTTGTTTATAAGTAATGCCTTCATTTGAAAGTTCATTTGTGAAAGACTAGCAATGCAAAGTGATTTTGTTAAGCAAGAGGAGAAACTTGGGTGAAAATCGCTCCTGGTGACCGGCGCGGCGCACTAGGCAGGAGGCCCAGCGCATTGGTCAGGTGCGGCGCACTGGGCCTCAGAACTCAGTGTATTTTTGCATGGGCACAATGCACTGGTGAGGCATGGCGCATACAGCTAAAGGGCCCAAAAAGTTCCAGAACGGCCTCCAATCGCCAAAAACGCACAAATTCACTTTGTTACAAGTAGGTTGAGCTCCACTTCTGTTGTTCATCCAAGTTTGGTGTTTATGTTATCATGGTTGATGTCATGACTGTTTAAACAAATAATCAAACCCTACCATTTCAAATTCCTCAAACAAAGACTGTTTCCTAGGGTTTGACAACTATTTTCTACCAAGTCTATCCTCTTTCCATCATTCCCTTATCCCATTTCTTCCCCGATTTCATTGTTCCCTAAGTTCCTCTACCCCCTAAATTCACTAATTCCCTATCCCAAGTTCCCTTTCCCAAATTTCCTATTGTAAAATTCCAAACCCTTAGCCCCTAAACAAATCTATCCCAACAGTCCCTAATCCCCCACTATTTTTCCCTCCCCTTATACTCCCTCATTTCACTGTTTTCCCTTGGTGGCAGAGGTTGAACAATCATTAAAGGCAGTCCAACACATTTTGACACATCAGCACCCATCTCTTTAAGACAGTTTTTCTACCAGTAGTCATGGCATCTAATCCTTCATCTGATTATGAAGTGGAGACCCAAAGTGACTCACCTGCAGAAGGACATGCACCCAGGAGGCCTCATAGAGGGGGCAAACATATCAGAGAAGAACCAACCACTCTTGTTGAATTGCAGGCCTGCCCTCTTGCCATTTCTTGTTTCCGACATCAGTCATGTTATGAATTTTGCAAAAGGGTTGCTAGCATTCAATTTCACCATGAGTTGGCTCGTTTGTTTGTATTGCATTTACATGGTGATCAAGTCACTCTAGCTGGTGTCACCTTCACACTTACACCAGAATCCATCTCCATAGCAACCGACATACCTAACATTGGAGAGCCATGGAACAAGAGGCAAAAATTGACCGGTATCATTATGAACCGTATATTAAGCCTGGCTTCCTGGGATAGATCAAGAGAGTGTCGGTCGGTTCTCCCGTTTGTATGCTTATCACATCAGGTAGCTCATGCATTTCACTCGGGTATGGATGATGAACATTCCTTATTTCATGTGCCAAAATATTGAAAGGATGACCACTCTAGTGTAGCACAAGACCCCTCAGCAGCAGTTTAACAATATTTATCATTTTTCTCTTATTAAAATTGTGGTTGTTCATCAGCTTGGATTGCAGGGCATCCCTTTGGATGATTTCATCTCTAGTGAGTTTTTCAGAGCTCCTCAGGGACCTTTAGAGGTTTTACATGAGACAGATGGATCTTCTTATTAGCATGAGGGTCAGGAGACACAGGTTGTTAGGATGTCGATCTTTATTACTTATCAGAAGGGCACCAGGTAGTTGTTCGCGGCAGGAAAGCGAGTGTTATCTCCACCTAGGGTGGAAGGGGCCTCGCTTCCAACATCAACACCACAGGTTCAGGATAAAGACAAGAGACCAATGCAGGACGAGGGGCCTTCAGGTGAGCAGGACTTTATCCTTATTCAAGATGATGATACAGATATGGGCCCACAAAGTGCAAATCTTAGAGAGATCATCCAGGAGCAGCAGACAGAGATCAAAGCCTTGTCCCTAAACTTGGAGAGGGCTAAGTGGATTATAAAATACTTGGAGCAGAGGAATAAGCAGCTAGAAGATCAGCAGGTGATTATGGAGTTGCAAAACATTAAGAAGAATCGCCAAGCTGCCCAAAGGAGGAGGGTGGAGTTCACTTCACTTGAGCAAGAGATCAACGTTAATCGGGATTCTTGGCTCGAGAGATTCAACATCCACTTAGAGAGACTACTGGACAAGGCCGATAGGGAGAAGGCATTGCTGAGACACATGGATTTTCACTACATGGCGTGGAACATGGTTTGCAAGGCACGAATAAGGAATTTAAAGGCAAAACTAAGGAAGGCATCAAAAAGGAAAAAGAGGCAAAAAGAGCATGATCGACTCTAGATATTAGCCGAGGCATCCTTGGCCCATCATAGCTCATGATAGAGAAGGTTCAACCCAAATTTCAAGAAATTTGGAGCATATTTTGCATTTTGAAAATTTTTGGCACAAAAAACAAAGTTTTCCTCCCTATGCGTCGCGCCACGTGGCGCTCACTTTTGCTAGAGGGCTCCAAATCACAAAAACTTTGCATTTCTAGATTTTTCATGAAACTTTATGCTTTCCTACCTATGGCCAAGAAATTTGGGCAGGTTTTGAGCCCTGAAAGAGGTCAAAAACACTCAAAAAATGACCTCACTGCCCATATTTCGACACAGAGGAAGCAGTCTCAGGATATTGGATTTTTGATAGGGAAAATGAAGGCCAAATTGAAAAATTCCACTTGGGGTGGAAAGTAGATGGATAGACCTTTCCAAAAAGCACACTTGTAGATGATTTGGACATCAGGAAGGCTTCCAAAAGTGGGTCCAAACAGGCACGGTGCATAGAGAATCAAGTGCGGCGCATAAAGGAAAAATTACCAGTTTTACCCAATTTTGCTCTGTTTTTCGCCCAGTTTTGCCTAGTTTGACGTTTTTACTTTCCTAATGGAAAATATATGATGTAATTTGATAAAACTTGATGGATCATGATGTAAATATGTTGGATTTTTCCTTGTAGAGGTAGATTCATCAGTTTAGAGGTTGTTTCAAACTGAATGAATCAGTTTCCTTGTTTCTAGAGGCATGATGTTATGTTGCCTAGATTCCAGTTCTCAGTTTAGGATCAGTTAGATCAGCTCCTAAATAGGTGAGATAGACCCATAGAGGCAAGGAGTAGCTATGTTTGTTTATATTATGTTGTTTTTTAGTCATTAGCATGGTTGGACTCTTGAGAAAGCTTTGAGCTTCATTGTACTTTCATATCAACATTTTGGCTAAGGAATTGAGACCAAGGTTTGCAGCACTCTTTGGGATCCATGTGGCAATTTGTCTTGGTACAGTTCTTTCTTTTATAATTGTGAATTTTTTTATGTATTCCATTCTCTATCTTATTTCTTCTTAACTAAGCGAACAAGAGTGTAAGTAGAATCCATTGAAAATGCAGTGCTCTACTTGAGGTTTGCTTTAGTTTTTTGATGTTTTCAGTTGTTTGTAGAGGATCCATGATTTACCTTTCCCTCTTCAGCTCCTCACATGTCTGCTCCTTCCATCTCAATTGATTTTAAGTGCAAAAAATGATTGCCTACCTTGCCCCATTGAGACCTCTGCAGGACTCTGCCTCATCCCTGCACCCAAAATCTGCCTTCTCATCTGAGCCAACAAATCATCAATTCAAACCAATCAACCTCCTGCACACATATACCTAGCCTAAGATCAGTAACTATATCAGTCATCTCAAGCCCTTAGTGACCATAATTAGCTGAGATTGACCCAGAGAGAGCCCTCTCCTGACCTAGTAGGGCTAGCTACCAGGCTGAGCGTGGTTTGATGTGGACCTAGAATCTTACCTTTTTAACCTGAGGTAAATCTAGGCTCTAACATAGTGGCAACCTTACTGGGAAATTAAATTGATTGTTTGTTAGTATCCTACGTTTTGAAACTACAGATGGAGTCTAAAGATTAGCCAGGTAGCCTTCGAAATTATTTTACTTTGCATTAGTGCAAGTAGATAAACGCTACTTCAGTCAATCTCCGGTCTAGTCTCATTAACGGAAAATCTAACTTGCAATTCACCCCAATGCATCTGATAATTCTAATCTTTGGATGCTAAGTTTAGGATTAGATAGGCTGAAAAAAGTTTTTAATGTTTATTTGATCTCTTGGAAATAATAGCACACTGGCTTCCAGAAGATATACAAGAGCCAATCCAAATCCAAATCCTCCTCCTGTATACGAGAATCCCAATCTTATTCCAAGAATCCTTCGTTAAGAAAGTTCTGAGACTCCCGTGTTTAAATCTCATTCATGCCCTGCGCTTTTCAAGTATCTTGAAGAGCTTGATTTTGATGAACAGTTTGAGTTATCATTGTTTGAAACCAAATCTGAAAGTGCTCTTTGTTCTGCAGTCCCGAATACGAACTTTGTTGCAGCTCTAGAAAGTGAAAGGGCTAATAAGTCAATCGAAAATTATATCTTAAGACAGCTTCAGACTGCAATTGTGGCTTCAAATATCGTTGATTTCCTAGAAACTACATCTGCAACCCTCGGATCTTCCGTAACTCCATCCAGCTGAAGGATTCCCACTGCATCGCCCTTTATTCCCAGTATCCCTATGCAGCCTACTATCTTTGATCAAAATTCTGCAATAGTATCACCTCCATCTACTCCTTCTACTCCTCAAACTTCCAAAATTGCTTCGACTCCGCACACACCTCCTCATACACCCCCTACATTAGCTGCACCTACTCCCCCAACATCTCCAAGGCCGATTGCAAATCCACCAAGAGCAATGGCTGCTCATTTTTCTCCCCTTGTGCTGCCTCAGAATTTGGATGACATGCCCGCTGATTATCAAAGCAAAATTCCTTTGTTTGATGGCACCCCTCCCACTGTTTCAGTTCAGCAACATGTGGACAGAATGACAGATTTCTTCGAGCGTTATGAGATTGATGCAAAAAAAGTAACAATGAGACTGTTTGTACAAACATTTGGTGGTGAAGTTAAGAAATGGTTTAGAGCGTTGTCGGCTGCAAGTATCACCACATTGGCCAACTTGCAAAGAAAATTCTTAGATCGTTGGGAAGTCAAGAAAAATCCTCTTCAGATCCTCGCCAAATATGATCACATCAAGTGGAATGTAGGTGAGTCTGTCCAAGATTATTGCATTCATTTCAACTCTGTTTATAATGCAATCCCTGATCATCTAAGGCCACCCGTAGGGTTAGCCTTGATTAAGTTTCCTGATGGTTTTGATATTGATATGGCCTACCAATTGAGAGAGAGGGATCCGACAACCTTGGAAGATATGCAGAAGATTGCGGTCAGTGTGGAGGAAAATTTTCTTGCCAAGAGAGCTAAAGCAAGAGCTGAGAAGAAAGTCACAATAAAAGAAGAGTCTTCCTCGTCAGAGCAAGTACTTCGTAAGGTGGAGCAGAAGCTTGAGAGAATGAAAATTGACAAGCCTGAACCTCAAGTTAGAAATCCTAACTTCCATGGCCAGCAGCAACCACAATATAGAATCAAACAAAGAGAGCAGCGAGCCCAAGATCAAGCAGCGCAGTAGCCGGTGCAAACACCTCTTCAGTAGAACTTTGTGCATGGTTTGGAATCATATGAAGAAGAGAATGTAATTGGTGAAGAAAATCATTTCTTCACACCCGATGATATGCGTATTTTCATCACTGAGGATGAGGAGTATTCTGAGAATTCAGCTGAACAAAGAGATGAAATTTTCATTTTGGCAAATGAGACAATTCTTGATGAAGAATCCGATGAATACTAAAGAGGATACATGAATGCTTTGTCAGCTCATCCATGACAATATTCATTCCACAATAGAGATGTGCCCATGAACCCAATTCATAAAAGGAAGGAGGCAGCAGCTTCGAAGAATGATCCTCCTAATGTGCAGGAAAAGGGAAAAGAGACAGTTGATCCCACCACCAGCAAAGCACCATCAAAAAATGAGAGATCCAATCAGCCAAGTGGGTTAAAGGAGAAATCTGAAAAGAAGGATGTTCTAACGAAAGAGGTAGAAAAAGTTTCAGTTTTCAATTTGGAAAATGAAATTTCCAAGATAAAGATATCCATTCCTTTGACTGAGTTGATGAAGAACATCAATTATAAGGGTCAAGTCTCTAGAAGTTTGAATTTAGATCCATCATCTGATATGGTGAATGTGGAGGATGACAGTCCTGAGTTGATTTTTGGGCCAACATTGGAAGGTCAGTCTCAAGAAAGTGATGTAGCTCCTTTCTACATTAGTCTCAGGGTGCATGACTTTGTGTTGCATAATGTTATGTTTGACTTCGGAGCCTCACATAATCTCATGCCCAAGGCCATCATGGAGAAATTGGGACTGGACATTACGAGGAAGTATCATGACCTTTACTCTTTCGATTCCATGAGAGTAAGGTGCATCGGTCTTATCAAGGATTTGGTGGTCAGTTTGGATCAGATCCTGGCCAAAAATGTTTTGATGGATGTAGTCGTAGCGGATATACCTCCCAGATTTGGCATGCTTCTTTCCAGATCTTGGGAAGCGAAGATCAAAGGGATAATGCAGCTCAATTTCTCCTATGCTACCATTCCTGTGTTCGGTCAGATGAAGAAACTATATTGGGAACAAAAGATGAAATACATGATCACTAGCAAGGAGAAACCAGTCAATCATCCGATCAATTATGTACATACTGATTTGGAATCATTTGTTTTGTATTCAAATATCTTTAATGATGTAAATAGCCAAGTAGTTGAGGTAGAAGACATTCCTGAGATCTCTGAAAATTTCAGAGAAGTTTTGAAACAAGAAAGACAAGTCGTTGAGCAATCAGCCTTCCAACAGCAGCAACACAATGATGGACAACAAAGAAAAGAAATAGCACAAATAGAGTTCTAGCACTTGGAAGAGGATGAAGCAGGCCTATGGGTCATGGATTTTGATGGTGCGGTAGGAAGAGAAGGTGGTGGAATTGGCATATGGATATGCAGTCCTGTTTTCACCCCAAACAAAGTGCCAAGCAATGTAAGGGTCTGCTCTTATAAGCTAGCTTTTGATTGTTCAAACAATGAGGCTAAGTATGAAGCTTTGATTGCTGGTTCAAAAATTCTTAGAAAACTGAATGCCAAAAGGATTTCAGTGTATGGCGACTCCGAGCTGGTCATCAAGCAAGTAAAAGGGGAGTATCAAGCAAAACATCCTAGAATGCGGGCTTACCGAAATGCAGTGCTTGATATTTTGTGAGTATTTTCAAATTATACTTTAACTTGTGTTCCTCGTGCTCAAAATATCATTGCCGATTCACTTGCAACAATAGCAAGTAATCTGAAAGTTCCAATGAACTCAAACAAGAAGTTTTAGATTCATGTGAAACATCGCCCAGTTGTTCTGGACAATCAAAGGTTTTGGCAAGTGTTCCAAGATGATGATGAGATTGATGAATTTCTGCAGAACAAAGGTAAATTTCAGGACACTTCTATTGATGAGGAATATGATGATGGAGATGCAGATATAGAGGTCAACCAAATGGAAGTGTTACAGCTCAAAGAAAACATCATTCCTAAAGGTCTGATCCCTTTAGAGGAGTTGTTCAATCATGATGATGTGGCTTGAAAACCAAGCTTGCAGCCAACCGAAAAGGGTGTTGAAGACATGAACATCAGGTCAGCTGAAAATCCCAAGACGGTAAAATTGTCAAAAGCATTGCCTCCACAGGTAAAGGCCAAATATATCAGCTTGTTATCTTCCTTCACTGATGTTTTCGGTTGGGATTATTCAGATTTGAAGTCATATGATACAAGTATCATTCAGCATGTCATTCTGCTCAAGCCTAATCAAAAGCCATTTCATCAAAAGCTAAGGAGAATAAATCAAAAGTTGCTACCTTCGATTGAGAAGGAAGTGAACCGATTATATAAAGCAGGTATCATGGTTCCTATAAGGTTTTCATATTGGATTTCTAACTTGGTGCCCATGCACAAGAAGACAGGTGAGATTCGGCTATGTATTGATTTTAGAAATATGAACAAAGTTTCTTTGAAGGAATCCTATCCATTGCCCAAGATGGATCACATACTTCACCGAGTAGTTGTAGCATCCAGGATGTCACTACTCGATGGTTATTTGGGTTATAACCAAATTCTGGTCCATGAGGATGATCGTGACAAAACAACGTTCACCACTCCTTGGGGAACCTTTCACTATGAAAAGATGCCTTTTGGATTGAAAAATGCTGGTGCAACTTTTCAACGGGCGATGGATATTGCATTTGCCAATGAAAAAGATGTTTTCCTTGTTGTTTATCTTGATGACTTAACTATTTTCTCAAATTCAGATGAAGATCACTTGTATCATTTGAAAATTGTGTTTCAGCGGTGTAGGAAGTACGACATCTCACTCAATCCAAAGAAGAGTTTGTTCGCAATGGATGAGGGAAAACTTCTTGGGCACATCATCTCAAAGGAGGGGATCCGTATAGATCCAGCTCGGGTGGAGGCCATTCAAAAGATTGATTTCCCACGCAGTAAGAAATAAATCCAATCCTTCAATGGTAAGATAAAAAATTTGTGTCGCTTTATACCCAATCTTGCAGAACACTTAAGGGAGATCACCAATATGCTTAAAAAGGATAGTGCAGTAAGGTGGATGAAGGAGGTGGTAAAATCTTTCAATCTAGTGAAATTAGCACTTTCTTCAGCTCTGGTTTTGATAAGCCTAGACTATACTCAGGATTTTATTTTGTTTTCATTTGCCTCGGATCATACCATGGCAGTGGTCTTGATGCAAAAAAGGGACCAGCTCGAGAATACCATCGCTTTCTTCAACATAACCATAAGGGATGCGGCATTGAAGTACAATATTATTGAAAAATAGGCCCTTGCTTTGGTAAAGGCATTGAAGGACTTTTGATTTTATATTTTACATTCTCACATCCTTGTATATGTTCCTAACGCTGTTGTCAAGGATGTCCTAGTACAAACAGATCCGAAGGGAAGAAGAGGCAAATTGATTGCTGCCTTATTGGAGTATGATCTGGAAATCAAACCCATGAAGCTCATTAAAGGATAAGGGCTGGCCAAATTAATGGCCAAGTCAAATCTGCACATCCTGGACATTAATGTAATTGCTGCTATGACTAAGGAAAATGAAGAGAATCTGCCTGTATAGGTATTAGAAATGTTCCTCCTTTCTTCTTGGTATTCCGACATTATTTATGTACTGTAAAATTTGTCATCACCACCCGAAATGGCCAAAAATAAGAGTAGGACATTAAAATTGAAAGCTGCAAAATTTTGTATCATGAATGGTGCATTATATTGGAAAGACCCCAGTGGTGTCTTGCTAAATTGTTTAGTGGAAGAAGAAGCCAAACAGGTAATGGAGGAGTTTCATAAAGGATATTGCAGGGGCCATCTTTTCTGGAAGATGACCGCCAATAAAATCTTGAGAGCCAGGTATTATTGGCCAACCCTTTTTGCTGATGTGTACAAAACAGTGGCCAGTTGTCATGAGTGTCAGATTTTCCAAGGTAAGAGGAAGTTGGAGCCTTTGCCACTCAAACCCATTGAAGTCAGTGCTCCATTTCAACAGTGGGTTTTGCATTTCATCGGTGAAATTCATCCTTCTTCTTCAGCACAACATAAGTGGATCCTCACAACAACAGATTATTTCACCAAATGGATTGAGGCAGTTCCTACAAGACAAGCCACTGATTCGGTAATTATCTCTTTTCTTGAAAACAACATTTTGTCTCGTTTTGGCTGTCCCCATAAGTTGATCACCGACAATGCAGCGGCCTTCAAATCAAAAAGAATGATTGATTTTTTTCATAAGTATCAAATCACTTTGGGGCATTCGACTACCTATTATCTGCAGGGAAATGGATCGGCCGAATCCTCAAATAAATCTCTTGTCAATATGATCAAGAAGCTGGTGGAAATTAACAAGAAAGGTTGGCACAAAAAGCTGGTCAAGGCACTTTGGGCAGACAGGGTAAGTCAAAAAAAGTCGATTGGCATGTCTCCTTTTGAGCTTGTATATGATGTGGACACAGTTTTCCCAACCTCTTTGGCAGTCCCGATGGTCAAACTTTTGCAAGAGGCAAGCAGCAAAGATGATGGTTTGCAGCGGAGGATCAATCAAATGATTCATTTGCAGCAAACTAGGGAGGATGTCTTTCAGAATAATTACAAACTGCAAGAAAGGATCAAGAGAATATATGACTGAAAAGCAAAGGCGAACAGGTTTGAGATAGGAGACATAGTGCTGAAATGGGATGCAAGGAATGAGGAGAAATGTAAACATGGAAATTTTGAAAATATCTGGAAAGGACCGTACAAGATTGTTGCATATCGAGGTCAAAACGCTTTCCTATTGCAGGAGATGAATGGCGAAGATTATCTGGGTGGAGCAGTCAATGGTTGGCTCCTCAAGCGGTATTATTTGTAACATGTTTTCTGTTGTTTTATTCATCATTGTATATACCGGCTTGTTTAAATTCCATTGCAAGTGTGTACTGTTTTCATTATTCAGCTTGGGGCCAAAGGTGAAGGCTATAAGGCTGATGTTTGGTTTCAGTTTTGAGTTTGGTTTGTTAGAGTGAGGTCTTTGAGTCAATTTTAGTCTTGAAAATGAGTCAATGATTCAGTCCTGAAATTGAGTCTGTAAGTCAAGAGTTCAGTTTTGTTTCGTTGAAGTTATTGACTCCATAGCCCAATGGATGAAGGCACTGTCAGCTTTCCCAGAGATCTGTAGTTCTTGGCACCTCCAAGGAGCTACCATCCCCATTGGAGCCAATGTTAGTGTCGGTATCTTCATCCCTTCGTCAGAGATCAAATCCTCTTGTTGCATTTCATATTAGGTGTCCCGCCCAATCATTTGCATTCCATTAGGCACATGGATCATTTGACGGTAGTGGCTTCCCAACAATTTTCCTCATGTCCCTCATGTCATTCACCTGCTGGTTCATGTCTGTTCATTAAAAAGGCATATACAGTCTTCTTTTCATTAAAAATTGCAAAAGGTTGTCTTTAGGGTTTTAGTGTCAAGTAGGTCTAGGGTTTCATTAGGGTTTTGTCAATAAATGCTTCAAAGTGTCCAATAATTACCAACAGGAAATGAGGAGGTTTCATCATCAATAAATTTCATTGACAAGTCTTCGAAAATGTGTTTTTCCTCAAAACTCTGTTTTGAGGAAAAAACAGAGTATTTAGCCTTTATTGTACTAAAATCAAGAAAATTTTATTTTCTTCATTGCAAATTCCTTCATCTGCACCCTGGTTTCTTTCCTTAGCCTAAGAAGCTTCAACACCTGCAAAAACAAGCGAAGTTCAGCTCATTTAGTTCATCACAAAGCCAAAAAGGTGAAAAAGTCCAAAAAATAGAGTTTGAAATAAAGCCATTTTGAAAACATTGTAGAAGTGGGTTTCATGAGCTAAAATCTTAAAACCCCTTTGTTTATAATCAATGCCTTCATTTGAAATTTCATTTGTGAAAGACTAGCAATGCAAAGTGATTTTGTTAAGAAAGAGGAGAAACTTGGGTGAAAATCGCTCCTGGTGACCGGCTCGATGCACTGGGCAGTAGGCGCAGTGCATTGGTGAGGCGCGACGCACTAGGCAGGAGGCGCAACACATTGGTGAGGTGCGGCGCACTTGGCCTCAGAACTCAGTGTATTTTTGCATGAGCGCAGCGCACTGGTGAGGCACGATGCATACAACTAAAGGGCCCAAAAAGTTCCAGAACGACCTCCAATTGCCAAAAATGCACAAATTCACTTTGTTACAAGTAGGTTGAGCTCCACTTCTGTTGTTAATCCAAGTTTGGTGTTTATGTTATCATGGTTGATGTACTGAGTGTTTAAACAAATAATTAAACCCTACCATTTCAAATTCCTCAAACAAAGATTGCTGCCTAGGGTTTGACAACTATTTTCTACCAAGTTTATCCTCTTTCCATCATTCCCTTATCCCATTTTTTCCCTAATTTCATTGCTCCCTAAGTTCCTCTACCCCCTAAACTCACTAATCCCCTATCCCAAGTCCCTTTCCCAAATTTCCTATTGTAAAATTCCAAACCCTAACCCCCTAAAAAAATCTATCCCAACAATCCCTAATCCCCCACTATTTTTCCCTCCCCTTATACTCCCTCATGTCACTGTTTTCCCTTGGTGGCAGAGGTTGAACAATCATTAAAAAGGCAGTCCAACACAGTTTGACACATCAGCACCCATCTCTTCTGGACAGTTTTTCTACCAGTAGTCATGGCATCTAATCCTTCATCTGATTATGAAGTGGAGACACAAAGTGACTCACCTGCAGAAGGACATGCACCCAGGACACCTCATAGAGGGGGCAAACATATTAGAGAATAACAAACCACTCTTGTTGAATTGCAGGCTTGCCCTTTTGCCATTTCTTGTTTCCGACATCAGTCATGTTATGAATTTTGCGAAAAGGTTGCTAGCATTCAGTTTCACCATGAGTTGGCTCGTTTGTTTGTATTGCATTTACATGGTGATCAAGTCACTCTAGCCGGTGTCACCTTCACACTTACACCAGAATCCATCTCAATAGCAACCGGCATACCTAACATTGGAGAGCCATGGAACAAGAGGTAGAAAATTGACTGGCAGCATTATGAACCATATATTAAGCCCGGTTTCCTAAGACAACTCAAGAGAGTGTTTCCTTTCCAGTACCTCAGAGATGAATATGCTCCTTTAATGAAATTGATCATGAAGTATTTCAGCTGTGAGTGTCGGTTCTCCCGTTTGTATGCTTATCACATCAGGTTGCTCATGCATTTCACTCGGGTACGGATGATGAACATTCCTTATTTCATGTGCCGAAATATTGAAAGGATGACCACTGTAGTGCAGCACAGACCCCTCAGCAGCAATTTAACATTATTTATCATTTTTCTCTTATTAAAATGGTGGTTGTTCATTAGCTTGGATTGCAGGGCATCCCTTGGGATGATTTCATCTCTCGTGAGTTTTTCAGAGCTCCTGAAGGACCTTCAAAGGTTTTGCATGAGACAGGTGGATCTTCTTATAAACATGAGGGTCAGGAGACACAGGTTGTTAGGATGTCAATCTTTATTACTTATCAGAAGGGCACCAGGCAGTTGTTCACGGCAGCAAAGCGAGTGTTATCTCCACCTTGGTTGGAAGGGGCCTCGCTTTCGACATCAACACCTCAGGTTTAGGATAAAGGCAAGAGACCAATGCAGGACGAGGGGCCTTTAGGTGAGCATGACTTTATCCTTATTCAAGATGATGATACATATATGGGCCCGCAAAGTGTAAATCTTAGAGAGATCATCCAGGAGCAGCAGACAGAGATCAAAGCCTTGTCCCTCAACTTGGAGAGGGCTAAGTGGATTATAAAATACTTCAAGTAGAGGAATAATCAGCTTGAAGATCAGTAGGTGATTATGGAGTTACAAAACATTCGGGAGAATCGCCAAGCTGCCCAAAGGAGGAGGGTGGAGTTCACTTCACTTGAGCAAGAGATCAATGCTGATCGGGAGTCTTGGCTCGAGAGAGTCAACATCCACTTAGAGAGACTACTGGACAAGGCCAATAGGGACAAGGCATTTCTGAGACACATGGCTTTTCACTACATGGCACGGAACAAGGTTTGCAAGGCACGAATAAGGAATTTAAAGGCAAAACTAAGGAAGGCATCAAAAAGGCAAAAGAGGAAAAAAGAGCATGATCAACTCCGGATATTGGCCAAGGAATCCTTGGCCCATAATAGATCTTGATAGAGAAGGTTCAGCCCAAATTTCAAGAAATTTGGAGCAATTTTTGCATTTTGAAAATTTTTAGCACAAAAAACAGAGTTTTCCTCCCTATGCGCTGCGCCACGTGGCACTCGCTTTTGCTAGAGGGCTCCAAATCACAAAAAATTTGCATTTCTATATTTTTAATGAAAATTTATGCTTGCCTACCTATGGCCAAGAAATTTGGGCAGGTTTTGATCCCTCAAAGAGGTCGAAAATACTCAAAAAATGACCTCACTGCCCATATTTTGACACACATGAAGCAGTCTTGGGATATTGGATTTTTGACAGGGCAAATGAAGGCCAAAATGAAACATTCCACTTGGGGTGGAAAGTAGACGGATAGATCTTTCTAACAAGTGTGCTTGGAGCTGATTTGGAGATCAGGAAGGCCTCCAAAAGTGGGTACAAATAGGAGCAACGCATAGAGAATCAAGCGCGCGCATAGAGGAAAAATTACCAGTTTGACCCAGTTTTGCTCTGTTTTTTGCCCAATTTTGCCTAGTTTGACTTTTTTACTTTCCTAATGGAAAATCTATGATGTAATTTGATAAAAATTGATGGATCATGATGTAAATATAATGTATTTTTCCTTGTAGAGGTAGATTCATCAGTTTAGAGGTTGTTTCAAACTGAATGAATCAATTTCTTTGTTTCTAGAGGCATGCTGTTATGTTGCCTAGATTCCATTTCTCAGTTTAGGATCAGTTGGATCGGCTCCTAAATAGGTGAGCTCGACCCCTAGAGGCAAGGAGGAGCTATTTTTGTCTATATTATGTTGTTTTTTAGTCATTAGCATTCTTAGACTCTTGAGAAAGCTTTGAGCTTCATTGTACTTTCATATCAGCATTTTGGCTAAGGAATTGAGACGAAGGTTTGCAGCACTCTTTGGGATCCATGTGGAAATTTTTCTTGGTACAATGCTTTCTTTTGTAATTGTGAATTTTTTTATGTATGTCATTCTCTATCTTATTTCTTCTTAACTAAGCAAACAAGAGTGTAAGTAGAATCCATTGAAAATGCAATGCTCTACTTGAGGTTTTCTTTAGTTTTTTTTATGTTTTTAGCTATTTAGAGAGGATCCATGATTTAACTTTCTCCCTTCAGCTCCTCACCTATCTTCTCCTTCCATCTCAATTGATTTTAAGTTCCAAAAATGATTGCCTACCTTGCCCCATTGAGACCTCTGCAAGATTGTGCCTCATCCCCGCACCCAAAATCTGCCTTCTCATCTGAGCCAACAAATCATCAATTGAAACCAATCAACCTCCTGCATGCATATACCTAACCTAAGATCAGTAACTATATCAGTCATCTCAAGCCCTTAGTGACCAGCTGAGATTGACCCGAAGAAAGCCATCTCTTGACCTGGTAGGGCTAGCTACCAGGCTGAGCGTGGTTTGATGTGGACCTAGAAGCTTACCTTTTCAGCCTGAGGTAAATCTAGGCTCTAACACGATGAACATGCCATGGAACATACACATATATTTTTTGTTCCTAATGCGAAATGATTGCTTAATAAAAAGGGCCTATGTCTAATGGTAGTGTGCGGAAAGGGGAGTATAGAAGTAGTTCGCTCTAACATAAAGAAGCATAGGATGCATCAATAGGAGAAGGGATCGAGGAATAGGAAGGGAGGACATGAAAAACCTTGCAAGGATTTATTTGTTTCCACTGGTTATGTTTTCGGTGAGTAGAGAAGGACCATGAAGTTACATCTTCAAGAAGAGTTAGTGTTTCAAGCAAAGGAGGTCTATACATGTATGCTACAATGAAGGGTGGTGTTGGAAAGGGGGAACCTAGACCATGAAAAACACATCAAAAAATAGTTCCAACATTGAAGGAAACAAATGAGCAACTATAAAGTGAAAGGGGTAGTTTTTGTAGCATGTGGCATGTTTCCTATGCATCGATGTCCCTATCGCCAGCTATTTCTGTTAAATTTTTTCAACAACATTAACAACAGGTGTTTCAGGGTGGACAAATTGGGAGACACATGACAACATTTGTTGATAAATTTCTGATTTTGTTAAGGAGAGAGAGGATTCCAACAAAAAATGTGTTCATCAAAAAAGGACCTGGCTCTATCCATCATGACTTGGTCATCCGAATTGAGGTTTTCCACATCAGGTGCATTTTCGAGCCAAAGGAAACCATGTATGTGTGTGAAGCCCCTATGTTGCCACTCATACCTTCAAATATTAAAAATTAAATTTTGTAAGGCGAATGTACATCCATGCAAAGAAACAAAAAGGATAAGGATAGTCAAGGAAAAACCCGCACAAGAAGTCCTTTGCATTAAAACCTTTTTGAAAGACCTCTTTGAGGAAGATTGTGAATCAACAATGAATATATTGTGCTGCAAGATGTGGATTATTGATTATATTCTTGAATTTCCATCGAGACAACTTAGATGAATCCCGAGGGGGGGGGCTGCCAGGCATGACCATGTGCATGTCATGGAAGTTGGTATTAGTTACACTTAGGGTGAAGAAGGAAGTATGGCTACCTATTTGTATGATCATATTAGTGAGTTCATCTATGCATTTGTTCCAGAATGAGCGTGTCCCTCTACAGTCTGATCCGAAGTGCATAATCTGGTTAAGAAGCATGGAATCAGGCATGTCATGGAGTAGTGCAAGAAGGTCTGCAACAGTCATTGGAAAGTCACCTTCAAGGTTTCTCTTTAGGAAAACAACAACAATTGCTTGACTACGATGTCGCAACATAATATTGTACAAGTAATACCAGAATCTTGGATCCTGGGAAAAATAGTTATCATAGCAGCATATGAGGTGAACAACATATTCTTACATTTCAACTTTTCTAAGATGTGGTTGACCAATCACGGTCACCCCTGCAGGGAAGAGTGTGGGGAATTCCATAGCAAAGAGGCATTCTCTAGTATATTCATTGATAGTGGAGGGGGAAACAAAGGGCCAAGACAGTGAAGTAGTGGAATTAGGATGTGGAGCATATAGGTAGTTGCTTATTTCTTCAATCTCAGTATGAGAATTAGGGAGTGATGATACAAAAGAGGATGGTAGGAGGTTTGTTGGAGTGGGGTATGCAGGAATGTTATCATTGAAAGTAGGGATGTCAAGTCGTAGTTTAGGAGAGGAGGGGGAGATGTGACGGACGAGAGAAGACATATCGGTAGGGTGAGCCAGCAAAGCATATATTGCAACTTGGTCCAATTGGACATCCTTGTAGTAGGGATCATGGGATAGTTTGTACTCTAAAGCTACAAGAAAACGTGTCCTGCTAACAATGAAATCATATATTCTGTGGTGAGATCCATGCCTAGTAACAATGATGATGTCCAATTCGGTAACCAAGCATGGTAAAATGTTGGCGATGACAGTGATGTTTTGCAGGAAACAAATAGTATGATCAATGTATTTGTATTGTCCACCTCATGCATGGGTGACTTGCAATATTGGACTAACATGTGATATGTTCATTTCTTCTATTTGTGTTAGAGCAGCAAGGACAAATGGTTGGTTTCCAGGGTCCATGTTGTTCGCAAGGGAGAAGCAGTGGGTGCATTTTGTAGTTGTACATCGGGAGCAACGAAGCCTACTATGTAAGAATTTTGTTTTCATATTTGGGTATGATTCTTTGCATATGGAGCAGATATGTAAGGGAGAGAGGACATCTATCCTTGCATGAAATTGGTGGTGTGCATGGTTAAGGGTAGGGTTGACCAAAGTATGGGGATGGGAGGGTGAAGGAGGATGAGTTGATGGTGGGGTGTGTGATGTATATGGGCAAGAAGTGGCAGTGAATGGAGGAAGTTGAAGGGTAGGTACAATCAGAGTGGGGAATGTTGAAGGAGAGGGGTTTGCAAGTGAAGCTTCGGGATGTTGGGGAAGAGAAACATTAGATGGGGGTATAGATGGAAAGGTTTGGATGTTTAAATCAGCGTTATATTTGAGCCATCTTTGTTTGTTGGTGGCATCTTTATTCTGTGCATAAAGGAGTCTCTTCCAAGCATTTCTTGAGCCATTTGCAGAAGATGTTGGCATGTCCATCCTGATATAAACATGGGGACACAATTTCAAGTGAATATAGGAGATGAGAAAGAGTTGTCTTAAGCGCAAAGATAGAGTACATAGCCCCCAAAAGAAAGAACTTCATTCGTGAGTATATTTTCAAAATAGTTCCTTCTAGCTTATAAAGTAGATGTGTCTTTTGACAAAGTAGCTATAGTTTATTGGTCAGAGAAACCTTTTTATAATAGAGTTTATGTTTATTTGATATTATGTACTAATGTCGTGTCATTCAAATTTTGTTGTTGGAACTTTGGCAAAGCTATCTTTGGAGCGTAGAATGAGATTAGAATCAATCTTATTTCATTAAAGTATTTTTGTGGTGATCAATAACTATCTATCATTCATTTACTAAGTAGATTTAAGGCAACCAAACAACAACCCTTTGTAAGAAGTTAGTGTTTGTATTTAGGTGCACAAAGAAAAATATAAAAGGATGTAAATATTCTATTTTGTTTAGAATGAAAAAGAAAAAATACATATATACTATATGTAAAAGTAAAATATGGATAATTATGAAAAGGTATTAGTTGCAATGTGTATCATAGGTGTATATACATAAAGAAGAGAAGTACAATGATGAAGTGAACAAAAAAGAAGGGGGGTGATAAGGGACAAAAAAAAATGAACAAAAAAGTTTATAGAAGTTATTGTTTACACTTCAGGCTGGCATGGGGAAAATAAATCAACTTTTAAAGGCACCAAACAACTGAAGCAAGAGAATTTTTTTTCGATTTCCTAGAGGAGAATGGAACATGCAGAGATGTAGGTGATTTCCTCTGAATTGATTAGTACAACTTCAAATGACCCACACCATTGAAGATATCTGTTTTCACAGACAATGTGAAGAGGTAAGAACAACATGAAACCCTTACACAAAGCTCGTGGATAGCACCAAGATCACTAGAGAGTATGAACAAGTCTTTTGATTGGACACCCATGAGTTTAGTTGCAACATTATCAAATGCAATGACATTTTCTAGTATGCCTGTGTGGTTATGCATTTCAAATTTTAGCACATACCGATAGTCACATTTTAGGAAGGCCCCACCACATTTTGTGCAGTGCCACATTCCATTTGAGTATTTGAATTTTTTTTCATGCATTGCATTCCATTAGATGAGAAAGGGCATGCAAGGAAGTAGAAATATTGCATGTCAATATAGGTGATGGTTCCACAAACGAAGAACCATGTTGGTTTTCTCGTGCGATGCGAGTCCATGAGGTCGAAAATTATACGTTGTGGGTGGCCCAGCTTGGAAGGCCCTACGAATTTTCTACTTAACAATGGTGAAGAGGCCAAGCGATATCTTTGATGAAACCATGTTTGGAGCTACTCAGTTTTTGGAATGGCGGGGTCTATAATGAGGTTGGTGGTTGAGATAGTCCCAACACTTGTTCCATTAAATTCGTTTATGCGACCCTCTTTGATTGCAAGCATGGTCGAAGCACCAGAAGAGGTGAGTTCAACGAGTTGCTTGCCCAAGGTGTGGCAATGCTCTCCCCATAGGGTGATGTCAATACTATAGCTAGACATGTCTTCCAAGCTAAGAGTTTTCCTAGGTGTTTTAGACCCATCTGTTTCATGAATGGTGGAAGTTGGAGAAGTGGACCTCACAATTCCAATGAAGGTTTGTAGATCTAATTTCATCTATATATTTAAAACCTAAATGGTGGAAAGGAATTGTTGGAACATCATCTAAGGAAGGTTCAACAATGGAAGTTGCAGAGAGGGAGACTTTCCATTTTCTATCCAGATGGTTGTAATTTGTGTTTGCTAGTTTCATAGTGGAATTTGAAACCATGTAAAGCTTCCCAATTTGGACAAGGTCATGAAAGGAATATGCTATATCACTGAAGGCAGAGAGATGGATTGTATCATTGGCAGAATCAACGAGGTCAAATCCAAAGACCTTTCTAGAGCCGTGAGCATTGTTGTAGGAGCAAACAATTTTTTTTCCAAGCACACTATGTTAGGATATTCCGACACATAGGAAATATTTAAGTATAACTTGGTCTATTGTAGAGTTAGGTGAAGTGTGTTTCTTTACTATGTACTTTTGTAACTTACAAACGGACGGTCACGATATGTAGTGATCCGACGGTTCATTCTCTCCTCGGTATTATTGACACTTGATCGTGGCTTAACACTAGATTGGTCCATGATCTCTATTTAAAGAGCATGGAGGGTCATTTGTAGGGTAACCATTCATGAGAGAATCTTATGTAAATTTTCATTCTTTTATTAATACATTGCCTGAAGTGGCCACGTTGGCTCAGGCCATGCACTGTTTCCCTCTTTGAGGGTTTTAACCACGTCAACAATAATGGTGTATTGATTTGTGATCTATTTACGAGTAGTGTCCTCTGGTGTTCTATTTGAGGAACTTACCCTGTAAATTATTACGTGGTATCATAGCTATTTGAGGGCCACATCCGTTGGTGATCCAAATCTGAAGCCACTAGAATTGCATTCAACTATTGTTTCCTACATCTACTGTTACTGACTGCTTTCGGGCCAAGAGGACTGCCCTATTGTGTTAGGAGCATCTGTTCCAGTGAGGAACCCCTTTCATTTGATGCGAAAAGGTTTCTGGTAGCCCTAGCTACGTCATTTTTAAACTCTAGAGGTATACAATGTTTTTTTTTTTTTTTCCACTGGAAAAATCAGTAACTTTCATTAGATTTGAAAATTACATATAGCAGATGCCGAGGCATTACATGTTTGTTCATACAAAAAACAGCTGATCATTGAGTTGTAGATATCATCATATACTAGTCTGTGTACCTGACTGAGCATGATATTCATAAAAGGGTCTATCTATATACATATCCATGTTCTGTTTATATGCTATTAACGAAGAAAAAGCAAAATTGCCATGTTTTATCAGCTGTTGGGACTGTTGTCCCTTTGTTCTCTTTGTTCTATAAATGGCCTGTGATAAAATTGATGTTCCTCTGCGCCATTCTGCTCCACGATTATCCACTCGCCTCGGGGTAGTGACGTGGCCTCTTTGGATAATTTGTCAGCATCGCTGTTATGCTCTCTGTAAATATGCAGACATGTGCACAGGTTATAAGCTTCTTTAAGTATGAGTGTGTCATGAAGAAAATTACTGAGAGTGTGTGAATGAAAATTTGTGATATTGTTGATCCAGTTAATAACCATCAAAGAGTCCCCAAAAATAGTAATGCTGGTATGCTGGTGTGATAATGCAAAATGTAGAAGACCGTGAACAGCAGAGAGTTCAGCAAAGTTATTTGATCCATTGCCAAAGTCCATTTTGACAAAGAATCGATGGTGATCGTTTAGATGCAAAACAAAACCCCCCCCACACCCATCCTGGTTGGCAGCTCCGTCGAAAAAGGCCCATGGGATGGTTCTGTCAATATGCGGCATAGGTTGAATAGTACGCTGTCGAGGGGGTGGAGGGTCCGGGAGCTCTTGATAAGCAGAGATAATGGCTGCTTCCACCCTACTCCATGATATGGCACGATCCTCAAATATAGCCCGATTTCGGGCCAACCATATATACCACACTGCTACAGGAGGGAGATTCTGAATTTTAGTTCCCGGGTGATGTGTAGCCCAGTTCTCCCAGGCCCCCTTAATGTCTATGCCTTCCCATTTCTCAGAAATACCCAATTGATTGCATATGTTATTCCACAGATTGACTATAACAGGGCATAGAAGGAATATATGATCCAGGGCCTCAGATGCACTTCTACAAAATATACACCATGATGGGCCACAAATAGCTCTGCGAGTGAGGTGTTCTCCCGTGGGTACATTGCCATAAAGCGCACACCAGAAAAAGAGTTTTGACCGGGGAGATGCCTTGAGCTTCCAGATAGAATGCCACCAAGACTGTAACAGATCCGGCATCCTATGAGCTATGAGTGTTGTGTAACCCAATTTGGGTGAATATAAACCATGTTCAGCAATGCTCCAAATGAGCTCATCGGGGCCTTGTTTTATTCTAATATGTGATTCAGATAAGGCTTCAGTATATTGAGCCCATTCCTGGTGCCATTGATTAGGGAGATTCAATTGCTGAGCTGATTTCCAAGCTTGTGAGAATATATCAAAGTGCTGATGGTTTGCAATTTGGGCAAAATGTCGAATATCCTGAGCTTGAAGATGCAATAAGAGTTCTGGGCTAAGTATATGTCTACCCCCACTGTTGATCCAGGGATCCAAACCGATTCTACCCGTCCACCCATCATTTATACGCCAGGCAAGATTGTTCCGGATGAGTGGGAGAGATAGTAATAAGGCCTTCCAGACAGAGGAGCATCCTGTATATGACCAGGACGGTAAACGGGCCCAGTCCAGTATACTATGAGGCCAAATGTATTTGTGATATACTACCTGAGTCCAGAGGTTTTGTCTGGTGAGCAAAGTCCACCCCATCTTGGCGGCCAGTGCTTTTGCAAATTCAGGCAGCTCCTTGAGACCCCATCCCCCCCACTTTTTTGGCAGAGAGATCTTCTTCCAGCCAATCCATGCAAATAATCTTTTGTCCTGGCTTCCATTCCAGAGATATCGGTTGCAAATTTGTTGTAGTCGTCCGAGGATGTTCCTAGGGATCCAGGCTAAGGCCATCCAGAAGACAGGAGTAGCTTCTAAAACAGTCTCTATAAGAACAAATCTCCCAACCCTGGAGAGATATCTGAAGCTCCAACCTGAGAGTCTTTTTTCCAACTTAGCATCCAGCCAGACCCAATCAGCAATCCTTTGACAAGTGGGTTTCAGATTGAACCCCAGATATTTAAGTCCTCGGTCCAGAGGGTGGACCGCATAAGGGAAGGATTGTAGACCGATCTGTGTCTCCTGAACAGATGTGTGAGCACAGGTGATGGTAGATTTCATCTGGTTTGGCATCATCCCAGTGGCAGAGGAAAATAGGGGGAGTATTTTAGAAAAGGATCGAGAGTCTCGGACACTAACATTAAGGAGAATAAGAACATCATCCACGAAGAGTAGATGTGTGAGATAACAAAGATCTGATATGCGGAGTCCTCCAATATCTCCAGACCTTTTTGCAGACTCCATGAGATGGCTAAGGCCTTCCATGACCAGTAGGAAAAGGAGGGGTGATAGAGGACACCCCTGCCGCAGACCTCTGTCCGAGTGGAAGAAGTCAGTGGCCGAGCCATTTATAAGAATACTGAAGGATGGAGAGGTAATGCAGGCCATGATCCAAGTGATGAAGGCATGAGGGAAACCCAGGTGAATGAGAATCATTTTGAGGTAGAGCCAGCTGACACGATCAAAAGCTTTGGACAGATCAATTTTCAAGAGAATGGCTTTTAGATGCTTAGACCATATGGAGTGGAGGGCTTCTTGAGCGAGACCAATGGCTTCATGGATCTCCCTGGATTCGAGGAATGCAAATTGTTGTGGGGCGATGGAGCGGGAGAGAATAGGCCTGAGTCGATTAGCAATGGTCTTGGATATGATTTTATAGAGACAGTTACATAAGGAAATGGGCTTGTAGTCGTCAAAAGATGCCGGAGTGTCAGATTTAGGGATGAGAGCTATGAAGGTGGAGTTTATGGCATGATAAATGGATCCAGTAGATCGGCTTTCCTCAACCACCTGTAAAAGATCCTGACCTAAGACATCAAAGAATGCTATGTAGAATTCTATGGTCCAACCGTCCGGCCCAAGGTTTTTGTCTTTTTTGAACCATTTCAAAACTCCTTCCAGCTCCTCAGCCGTGACCGGATCAGTTAAAGCCTCCAAATCTTCTTCCTCTACGAACCTCGGGAAATGATTAGCCACATTGATAATATCAAGTAAATTTTCTTCACGAGGGCTCCTATAGAGGTTCCTGAAATGGGTGATGCCCAGGTGTGCGAGCTTATTGAAATTATCAGCAATATCTCCATCCGGAGTGGGCAGCTTCCAAATGGTATTAGATACCTTCCTACATTTTGCAAAATTATGGAAAAACTTTGTGTTGTCATCCCCAGCTTGAATCCATAATTCTCGGCTTCTTAATCTAATGGATTCCTCTCTTTCTTTGAGGATCTTAGCCTTTTGCTGCTCCAGGTCTATAAGCTTACATTTCTCATCAGCTGATATGAATCCCTGTCCCCTATCATTAGTGAGAGAACATAAGTCCGCTTCAATTTGGGAGAGCTGTGCAGATTCCCGATCCCTTTTCTCCCTTGCCCAATCTATGGTCAGATGTTTTATTTCAGACAGGTTTCTACAGAAACCTTTGGCAAGAGGGGCCGAGTCATGAATGGAGTGAGAGGCCCAATAGTCTTTTATCATCTGAGTATAATTCTGATCCTTCAGCCAAGTGGGGTTAAATTTGAAGGGTGCCTTGGGCTTCCTGAAAGGACCCTGGATCTCCAGATATATAGGATTGTGATCCGATATCCCCCCCGAGCCAATCCATTGACGGAAGAGGTGCAAACGCTGAAGAAGAGGGCCTTTTAACAGAAATCGATCCAGTCTTCGGGCAAGTGCAGCATCCCCAACTCGTCGATTTCTCCAGGTAGGTTGGGGATGCTACAATGGGATATCCACAAATTCAGATTGCTCCAGCAGGTTGGTCATAAAGTCAGTGATAGGGTCAATTTGTGCCTCTGAACCCCAAGACTCCCCAAACCCTAGTGAGAAATTGAGATCCCCACCAATAATGACATGATCTTCATTCAGCAAGGGGAGCTGGAGGTTATTCCTCCAGAATGTTTCTCTCTGAGAGCAAGGAGCATAAATATTAACCACCCTGAGATCCATTCTGAGGTCTGCCGAGAAGATATCCAGTCCAATGAAACCTACTCCACCCCAGGTAGATATAGGTTTAATGGTGCGAGAGTTTAGTCCAATGGCAACTCCTCCAAATCGACCCACTGCATCGTTCGCAAAAAAACTCCACCCGGGAACCATAGCTTGCATGACACGAACAATTTGATCTGCAGAGCAGAGGGTTTCCTGAAGCATGATAATGTCAATAGGCTCAGACTCAACGAGCCTCTTCATGGCTAGTTTTTTGGAGGGACTAGCCAGTCCTCTGCAATTGAAAGATAAACACTTCATGGGGGAACACCACTCGGGGTATGTCCTGCTCTAAGAACCCTGTCAATGGTTGCTTGCCTACCAGAGACAACCTCTGCCCCAGCTTGTTTGATGGCTTTGAAAAGATGGGATTTCCTCCCTCTGGTGTGCAACGATGCCCCTTCAGGTATGATAACGCCCAGACCCGAGTGACCTACAGCCGACTCTTTGGGTGTATTCCGGGACCGGAGGAAGTAAGGGTGAGGTGGGGAAGAGGATCGAGGAGGAGAGCTATGCACAGGGGATGTGGTTAAGATGGGATTCGTGCAGGTGATCGGGGATGAAATGATGCAAGGTATCATAGAGGACTGTGCAATTGAACCAGGAATATGTAAACCATCAGAAGACGAAAACATAGAAGGAATAGGATCAGAATGCATACCCGCTTCTGCCGCCGAACGAGCCCTCTTTTTGGGAGGCGAGGTACGGTGAGTCCCAGCTTCGTTCACCGGGGCAGAGACCGAGGGGGTCGTTCCAGCAGAAGGAGGTCTCGAAATGATGGGAGACGCCGTCCTGGTAGATGTCGGAGTACCCTTTGCCGTGTCTGGAGGTTTTTTGTTGAGTGGGCAATCCCTCGCTAGGTGTCCAACCTTATGGCATCGCCTGCAGCGGAAAGGGACCCCTTCATAGTCCAGCAACTGAATACGAATGCACCTTCCCCATTGTAACGTGATCTGTTCCTCAAGTCCTTCTCGGGTGTCAAGATGAACCAGGACCCGAGCAAGAGTACGGTTCCCAGATTCCACATAGGTGCGATCATAATCCAAATAAGTCCCCAGGGCATTGCCAACCCTAATAAAAACTTGCTCATCCCAAAATGGAATAGGTAAACCAGGGAGTCTTACCCAGATAGGGTCGGCAACGAGCTGCTCGCGTTATGGATTGAAGAGGGGGTTCCAGCGCCTGAGGAGGACCGGAGCCATTTCGATATGCCAATATCGCCCTAATACAAGATTTGTTTGGCAGACCTTGGAGAATTTTAGGGAGAACCATCCTCTGGGTAATACATGAACCACAGGAAGATCAAATAGGACCGCTCCCCAGATTTCCTTGACCCAAAGATCAAGCCTCTGTTTAGAGTAGGCTCGACCCCTGACGTGCCCTACCAGCACAGTGCTAGCAATATCCATATACTCCCCCAGAGGTTTTGATTCGTCAAACTTTATAGATATGTCCCTCGATTTTGACCTAACACACTTAACCTTCTTAGTACCAGAGCGGGGGGCCGACGGATGATCCACAAGCGGATTACTGATACCTTCGCCAGGGCAAGGATTTGTCGGTGGAGATGAAACCGCGGGCGTCTCGAACCATCCAGAGGAGCGAATGCCTGAGCCGGGAGGGAAAGTCACCGGAGGAGGTCTATGGGGAAACGCAGGGATGGATGCCAAAGGGTCGAAAGTAGGCGATGGGGGAGTGTTGGAGGCCAGAAAGTGAAGAGACCCTGGAGAGAGCGGGGGTACTTCGAACGACGGAGAAACAAGATGGGGACCCTCTGCAGTCGATGGAGTAGTAGTCGGAAAAAGTTGCTGCACCGGGACAGAAGAGGATGCGGAGTGGGATGGCTGTGAATGAGTGAAATGAGGTATACCGAAGATAATATTCTCCGGTGAAGGATCCGCCGAAATTTCCACCACCTCATGCTCCCAATCTTCCATAACTGCAAATAAACTGTCGGCGAACGGAACGGAATAGGCGAGGAAACCAATGGGCAGCAGCAGCTGGTAACAGTCCGTGACCGTGACCGTCTCGTCGTCTCGTAGCTGTCGATCCAATACCCTACAACCTGTCGTAGATACCTGAAGCTGACGCTGACATCGAACCGCAGGGAAACCTGCAGAAACCCTAACCCTTTCCCTTACGTGCTCCTTCCATCTTCACCTCCCAATTTCAAGTACATCCGAGGTATACAATGTTTATTTGTAGTTTCTAGTTATTTTCTCTCTATTTATTTTGGTTTATTTAGCTCTTTTCTTTTTTTATTATTGGACCTATACCTTTCATTTCTACATATGCTCTTTGCCCCACCACTCTGTGCGATCTAGGCAAATCAGAAACAGAAAGGAAGGATTTTCTCATGCATATGCTCTTTTCCACCGTGCCATAGTGTGATCTCGGAAAATTAGAAACATTGAGGAAAATATTTACTTTTCGGCTAAAGCTAACTTCAAGGTGTAAGGTTTATTTTTTTTTTGTATGTCCATGTTGGGTTTCGTGTTTTTTGTTTTGTAGGCAAAAAAGAGCTTTCTCAAGTAAGCATGCACCCCAAAGCGTCAGTGGCTAAAAAAAAAACTCCCCCTTCCTCTTTTCCAAAAATTACTAACCTTTTAACCTAGCTCACTTGGTCCAAAGCTACTTTATGAGAATAGAAGTCTTGAGTTCAAGTCTTTATTTTTGTTGAGCTAATTAGATTAAGTTTGGAAAGGGGGTAGATTTTTTTAAATATAACATTATCATTCATTTCCGCACATTCCCGCACTTCGTCGACATCTTCAACAACTTTTCTTCAAAAAGCCATAACTTCTTCATCCGGAAGCCATTTTCATAGCCGTTTTTTTTTTAGTCAGCCTAATTTTTTGAGATCTTTCCATTGGAACACTTAGTTTCATCACCTATATCTTCAGTTTCTATTAAAATGGAAAGTCCATGCCAAGTTATTCTTGACAGCATCAACTACTTCCAATGGTAGTCCTACATTATGGATTTACTTAGAAGTAAAGGTCTTTACAGAATAGCCTCAGGCCAAGAAACCAAATTGAAAGATGAAGATAAGGCAACCAAATGGGAAAATAGGCAAGATAAATCACGTGGGTTGATAGAGGATGTCTATTTCTCCAGACCTTAGATTCCATATCACAGAAATTGATACTCTTAATGAAGCAATACAATAATCACTAAAGTTTTTGCAATTAAAAATGAACATGGATCCCATCAACTCGAAAATGAGTTTCTTACATTGGACCCCAATAATTTTTCTTCCATTGAAGACTTTTTGTCCAAGTTCAAGACCCTTAGACTTCTCTTGGAAGGTGTTAAGGTTAAGAAAGAAGATGGTAACCTTATCTATTCCATTCTTACTAAGTTGGGACCAGCCTACTCTATGTTTGTTTCCACCTTCCATTCTACAAGAGAAGCCTTCATTTCTCAAGGACAAGATTACAAGTCCGCTTCCTTTGACGCCTTTTGTGATTCTTTAATAAGAGACCAAGAAAAAATATTACATCTTGGTCTTCTTAATATTGGAAACTCTTCTAAGAAAGCCTTAGCCACCCAGCAGCTACCAAATTCAAAGAATCCTAAGAAGCCATATCTTGAAAAGAATGATCCTAAACCAAACAAGGGTCCTAAGCCATTTCAGTCTCAAAATGAAAAATCATTTCAACAAAATGATAAGGCAAATAAAAACAAAGGGAAGAAGACTGATCGACATTGCCACTTTTTTAATCGAGATGGACACTTAGAATCCAAATGCTTTAAGAATATGGAAGCCTTGGAAGTAGCAATGAAGAAGCATAACATCCATTTGGAGCACTCAATAACTTCAACTTCATCTTCAGGAATAAAACTTTATGCACATGGTTGTCAAGCATCTCAGTCTGGATATGTACTAAATGTATCTTCTTATTCTCATTCTCATGAGTGGCTCATTGATTCTGGAGCTTCTTATCACATGGCCAAAAACAAAGCCATGTTTTCTTCTTTAAATGATTGTAACACCAAAATAATATGTTGGTGATGATAGATCTCTTAGTGTTGTAGGGTCTGGAACTGTTCATATAGACAATGGTCAATTCAATGATGTATTATGTGTTCCAAACTTATCTTGCAACCTTTTATCTGTATATCAGATAACTCATTCAGGTGAAGGTAAAATTGTTGAATTTTCACCTCACGATGTTGTAATTAAGGACCTAAGAGATCCTAGACAAATTTCAGCTACTGGCATTGCTGATGATTCTACAAGGTTGTATAAGTTTAACAACTTTGGGTCATCAAATCTTCCCTCGGTATTTGTTGCTGATAATGATGAAGTGAGCAAACTTTGGCATGAGCGATTTGGTCACTTAAACTATTGTTCCCTTCAAAATCTATTTAAAGAAAATATGGTGACAGGTCTTCCAATGGTATCTTGCATAGATGGTGTTTGTTCTGAATGTGTATGTGGAAAACATCATCGGGATAGTTTTCAAAAAGTGCCTCAGGGCACGCCTCAGCCCCTTTACAGCTCGTGCATAGTGATTTATGTGGTCCACTTCCAGTTTGTTCATTCTCTGGATACAATTTTTTCTTAACTTTCATTGATGATTTCTCCAGATGCACTTGGGTATACTTCTTAAAACTCAAGAGTGAAGTATTTAACATGTTCTTGGCCTTTAAGGCCTTTGTTGAAAAACAGTCTGGACATCAAATTCTTAAGCTAAGATCTGATAATGGCGGAGAATATGTTAACAATAAATTCATCAACGTTTTCACTAAGAATGGAATTCAAATGCAACATATTGTTCCATATACTCCACAACAAAATGGTGTAGCTAAAAGGAAGAATCACACCTTAAAGGAAATGGCTAATTGTATGCTTCAATCTAAAGGACTTAGTCTTAATTATTGGGAAGAAGCAATTAACTGTGCAAATTACATAATAAATCGCACTCCTACTAAAGTTTTAAAGAATATCACTCCTGAAGAAGCATGGAGCTCAATTAAACTAGATGTGAGTCACT
>APFE030796819.1:75343-119571 GCA_000404065.3 Pinus taeda | reverse complement strand
TGTTATTATTGTGCCCCATAGAAGCCCACTATTGTTATTATTGTGCCCTTACATTATTATTTTTATGTTGGCTCTGATAATATTATGACCCCTTAGACTCTTATATATAGAAAGGAGGTCTTGTCATTTGTATCATCCAAGAATTGTTCATTTGTGTAAGGTAAAGGAGGTTTCCCCCTCAAAGAGGCTTATTTCTAAGGTGTTGATCTATCTTTTCTATCTTTTTGTGAGCTGGTTTCATAACATTTGGTATTAGTGCTTTGGATTCTAGGGTTTCGCTGCTCCAAAAAGAACATCATGGAATTTTCACTATAACTTTTTTTTTTCTGTGATGTTTCAGAAGCTAAAAAAAAAACCCATTTGAGTCAGAATCTCGCTAAACCTCGGGTCCAAATTTGATATCTTGTCACACTATATTTTAGGATATATGATCTGAGGAATTTAGGGTTTTTGCAAGCTCTAGAATTTCATCTAAAATAGGTCATCGTGAAATTTTTGCTATAACGTTTTCTCTATGAAGTTTCCGAACAAAAAAAAAAACAAATTTGAGAAGAAATCAGTCTGAACCTCAGGTCCCAAACACTTTAGAACCTAAGAGTAAAAAATGTATTTTTTTTGGATATTATGAAGATGTCAAAGGATATAGACTCCACTTAAGTCCAAAAATGTTATCATTAGAAGAGAAGTAAAGTTTGTTGAAATTATGTCGGCCTACGAGCCTAGTTCGGTGGATGTGCCACCTCTCTCTATCCCTTCTACTTCTAAAAATATTTCTTCTTCAGATGATGATAGCGACGATGAAAATCCTCCCCCACCTTCTCAGGATCCTCCTTCAGCTCCTCAGCTTCCAAAATGGGTCCGTGCTACTCAGGATGTAGCAGGTGCTCTTGCTGATGATCCTACAGATCAGAGACATACACGTTCTCAGTTCGATAGAGCCTCTTCTTTACTAGCTCAAGCTTTAGCGAAATATGATCCTGACACCTTTGCAGAAGCTTCGGGCCATCCATATTGGGACGCAATTATGAATGAAAAATATCGTTCATTATTGGCAAATTATACATGGGATCTTGTTCCTCTTCCAAAGGGACGAAATCTTGATAGATGCAAATGGGTTTACAAAACCAAGTATGGACCAGATGGAAAAGTTGATAAACATAAAGCTCGTCTTGTTGCTAAGGGTTTTACACAACAAGTTGAAGGCATTGACTATACTGAAACCTTCTCCCCTGTTGCCAAAATGAACTCTATTTGCCTTGTTCTTTCCCTTGCTACCTCTTTCAAATGGGAAGTCCATCAGATGAATGTTAAATCTGCCTTCTTGCATGGGGACTTGCATGAAGAAATATATATGGAACAACCTAATTGCTTTATACAAATAGACTCCAACCTTGTATGTCAGCTTAAGAAATCCCTTTATGGTCTCAAGCAGGACCCTCGGGCTTGGTATGCCAAAATGGATAGCTTTATTTTAGAAATTGGATTTTCTAGCTGCCATTCTGACAATACTATCTACATCAAGAAAGTGGGAAAGTCTCTTATCATTCTTGTTCTTTATGTTGATGATCTTATCCTTACTGGTAGTGATCCCAACCTTATAAACCATGTGAAGTCCAGCCTTAAAAAGAAGTTTGAAATGATAGACTTAGGACACTTGCATTATTTTCTTGGTCTTCGAGTCTTGCAATCCAAGGAAGATATTTCCGTTTCCCGGTCCAAGTACGCATGTGATATTCTACGCCATTTTCACATGGAAGACTGTAAGCCAGCCCCTTCTCCCTTTCATTATGGAGCCAAACTTTCAGTCACTTGTACTTCCCTTGAAGTTGATGCTACCTTATACCATCAACTTGTAGGAAAATTTTTGTATCTGACCCATACTCATCCTGACCTTTCCTTTGTTGTTGGCCTTAATGTTTGGTTTATGCAAAAACCACATGAAAGCCATTGGAAAGCAGTTAAAAGAATACTTCATTATGTTCGAGGTGTAGTTTAGTTTGGGATTCATTACAGTGCAGAAACATCTCCTCTATTGGTTTGTTTCACTGATTCTGATTGGGCTGGTGACCCTGATGATCGGAATTCTACTGTAGGTTATGTGTTCACTCTTGGTTCAAGACCTATTACATGGGCTTGCAAGAAACAAAGTTCCATTTCTCTTTCTTCAATAGAAGCAAAGTATCGTGGTGCTGTAGAAGCTAGTAAGGAAGCCCTGTGGCTTCATCAGATCCTGTTAGAGTTTGGCTTTCAGCAGTAGCATCCAACTACACTTTGGTGTGATAATCAAAGTGCCATTCAACTATGCAAACATCCAGTCCAACATCAGCGCAAAAAACACATTGAACTGCACATGCACTTCATCAGAAAGCTCATTCATGACCATGTTCTTGAAGTGCAATATTGTTCAACATATGATCAAGTTGCAGACATCTTTACAAAGGCTCTCACAAAGGTGAAGTTTACTAAACTTCGATTTATGGTTGGAGTTCAGGAAGTTATCACTAAGGGGGGATAGGCTCTAATGCCTCCTTCGTGCTCCTATTGTGTCATATTTGTACATCCTTCAATCCTATCCCAAGTTATTCTTAAGGGGGGATGTTAGGATATTATGACACATAGGAAATAGTTAAGTATAACTTGGTCTAGTGTAGAGTTAAGTAAAGTGTGTTTCTTTACTATGTGCTTTTGTAACTTACAAACCGAGGGTCACAATATGTAGTGATCTGACGATTCATTCTCTCCTCGGTATTACCGACACTTGATCTGTGGCTTAACACCCGATTTTTCCATGATATTTGTTTAAAGAGCATGGATGGTCATTTGTAGGGTAACCATTCATGAGAGATGCTTATGTAAAATTTCATTCTTTTATTAATAAATTGCCTGAAGTGGCTGCGTTGGCTCAGGTCATGGATTGTTTCCCTCTTTGAGGGTTTTAACCACGTCAAAAATACTGGTGTATTAATTTGTGATCTATTTGTGAGCATTGTCCTTTTGTGTTATGCCTGAGGAACTTACCCTATAAATTCCTACGCACTACCCTGGATCGACCATTGTTTATGATAGGGGCTTAGTGCAATGGTAGTAGGAATATCAGAGGAAAATTGAGTTGATGATGATGCAAAATCCTATGTCGAAGCAGCAATAGATGAGGCGGGGGCATGTGATGTTGAACAACCCAGTTGGTATGTCGACGTTTGTATAATTTGAAGAAGGTGTGGGTCCCCAATCAAAGTTGCATGGCAGTTGAGAACTTCAAGTTCAATAAATTTGCAGAATCATAAAAAGAAGGAAAGAAAGAGAAAAACAAGAGGACATTAGTTAGAGTGATAGTGGAGGAGAGAGGGAAGGATTAAAAAAACATCTAGAATATGGTGAAGAGTGAACACACACATAATTTTGCAAAAAAGAGCAATTGAATTCTTTGAGAATGATAATCGAGCCCAACTGGAGGGCATGAGATATGACATGGCCATTGTAAGCAGACAGAAGAAAAGTTCTATGCTGAGAGGTACCGTCGAAGAGGGAAATGTGGTAGCATTAGGATGATGTATTTGTGGAAGCAAGAAGGTCGAGTTCAACGATTTGGAGTGATGGTTGGTGTTATCACCCCAAGAAACTCTCCTAGGCTGTATCTCGGAGATGCTCGGGAACATTACAAACTCAACAAAATGTTGGAAACAGATGAATGGGAGAAATGATTCTTGTTCAAGCCAGATAACCACTTCTACTATGCTTAACTCCAGACATGGGTGAACACCCCCAGACTACAAGGCTTTAGACCACCAATTACTCACAGTTTGAGGATTAAGTGAATATGGAGAATACTGACCACACCAGCAGATGCACAAGACCATGTCATGGCCGGCTGCAACCAGTAAAGAGGTCTACAAATCTATCTCCCAATGCATAGACAGGATGACAGATCTCTGGCATTAAGTAAACAGGGACCTGCATAATACATTCATTGATACATACAAGACTCTAACACAGAGGTGGGATGATAGCCCCTCAAATGCTAAATAGCAAGAGCACATGAAACCGCATAAAAGGAACAGCCTAGAACAGAGAAGAAGTGGAAAGTGAGCAATTAACAGCAAAAGAAGCTTGAATTAGCTAAAAATGAAGACCAGATGTTGCAAGTATCAAAGTAGTTACAGTCTCCAGAAGTTGAACCTTACATCAAAACAACAACCATCAACCCTGATTACATCTTGTTTCTAGGTATATATAGAGTTTCATTACAAAGATATTTTGCTATTCTAGGTGTGGAGGGGTCATAATTGACCACCAACGACTTTAATTATCTAATGGAATCTTTGGTACAATTAACCTGCTTCAATGAACGAATTTGATCTTTTTTGATGCTCTGTTGTCCTTCTCGAACAGGTGGAGTGTCATATGGATGAAATTCCATAATTGATAAATGCATTTAACTATTCGAGGCTTGTCCTTTCTTTCTCGGCCATACTGTCCTTTGAATGAGGTGGTTGAGGATATGCTATAAACAGTACTAGGAACTAGTTATGCTCATCCTTTGGGTGCATAGAGTAGTTAAGGAGCTCGGACTTCGTGGCGGGTGGACGAACTGAATAGAGACACGAAACTGGCCATTGGATCAAACGACCAGACGAAGGATATTTCTCTGAGGGAGGTGTCAAGAGGAAACGAAGGAAAAATTATTGTGAGCCATTAGATCTTGTAGATGGATGATAGAGATTGGTTTACAGAAGATATCGAGAGATATGAGAGCGGGTTGATCACAGGCCGTTGGATCTCGAGCGGGAAGATCCAATGGTCGCCGAGCACGGAAGATGCACGGAGTTTATCAGGTGGGGAAAGCAAGCTTAAGTGGTAAGCGGTATTGCTTGCACTGCTATCAAAGGTTGGGGCAGTAATCGTACACAGTTGAGCGATGTGAGTTATTGGGCGATGCATGGCGGATGTGATGGGACCAAAACCGCTCTGATCGCGAGTTAATGTGCGGCTATGTTTTGGCAGCGGGGAAGCGTATATCGTTGGATTGAATGAATGGACGATAGAGATCTATCGGTAGGAGGTATTGTAATATCACATCGGTGGAAGACAAGGGGTTTGAGCCTTTACGCACACATGAATGCGATTGGCGATAGCGATTAGATCGCATCGCAACATTGCATCGGTGAAAGTCAAGGGGAGGAGCCATTATACATACATGATGCAATTTGCCGATAGCGATGAGGGAAAAGGGCTTATGAAAAGTGCATGGTCACACGATCATGGTCTCATGGGTTTAACTTTGCGCCCGGGGACCTGAGGGAAAGTGAGTTTGTACAGGATTTTGGAGGAAAAACAAAGATACGGATGGCTAAGAGAGTATGAGGAAGCTGAAGGAGAAGAAGGTAAATGACTGCTGCGAGCTCCCTTTTGGCATAAACACATGGCTAAGCTAGTATTTGGTCCTCCAAATGCTGAAGTATGTTGCGGAGCTAACATTGGATCCTTTTGGGGATGAGATCCTCCCTATGAGGTCTCAAGCACTGCAGACCAATGCCTTCATACAAAATAGGCTTAAAAAACATTGCCTAGTATTCCATTGGACATGGAGTCTAATTAAGTCTAGGCTAAAACCTATAAAAGAACATGCTTACAATCATTAAGGCCCAAAAACCTTAAACAACATAAATCTTCAAAACTTGGCCATCTGCTGGACCATTAAAACTATTTCTCCTCCTCTGGGCCCATTCATCATAGATCTGCAAAATTGGGTTGATTTGATCCTCTACCTCAAAGAGTTTAGGGAATTTGACCTTATCTGGTAGATATGGATCAAATTTCATCCCCTTTCTATATACTCTCATCCTTGGATGTTCTTCATGGGAGCCTTTGTACACCTGCTAAATAACCATGGTTGATGTGTACTTCTCTGTGTCATTTGTGGCCTGCACAACTAATATGAATGGTGAACCAATGTATTCTTGTGCGAGGGACACAGAGACATCATCTGCTCCTTCATTTTTCTTAGAACAATCCACATCTAAGGAGGAGTCCCAAAACTATGCACCCTCTTCCTCTGTCATCAGGCACGCTGCCATTTCAAGCTGTGTGGAGGCCACCTGGGCAGGCATCAGAATATCAAGACTGAGATGATCAGTATCAGCCTTGGGCATTGATTTATGGCTTGCCTCAGTGCCTAGTGGGCAACTGTGAGGGATTTTCACTTGAGTAGACAGAGGGACAAAAGATGATGGGGAGCTTTCCTCTCCCTTTTTGATCACTGTGCTGGGGATAATAGCAGGCTAGTGAATTTGCAGATCTACATAGTCATGGGAAAAAGGGCTGGCTTAAGGCTCAACTTCTTTGAGGATGGTAGGACCTGCTACTATCTGCTTCTGCTGATAATCTTGTTGTTATGCAGGTATAACAAACTCATGAGCAGTGCCTTTAGATAGTGACTCTTCATAGGCAGCTTTGGTTAAGAAAGGGGAACTGCCCAAACCATGGACCTCCTCCTCCTCTTCAAATAACTCTTCCTCCATGACTATAGTTTGAAAAAGGGTCTTCACCCTTTAGTCTTCGTTAGCATCTTTGCTTTCTTGCAAAATCTTCAACTGCTCCTTTGCTCCTCTATACGAATTTGGATTTGGTAGAGCAAAGGTACTAGAAGCTCCTGCTTCCTCAGAATGCTGCTCAACCTCTAATCTGGAAACTTCAGAGGATAATGCCTCTATTATCCTGGCCAATATATCAATCTTAAGATCTGAGGATGATGAGTACTCACCCCCCTGTCTTCTCCTTTCAACATTATCTTCAAGCCTCTCTACAACTATGATGTTTGATTCTACTTCAAAGGTTGCATCTTGCATATCATCCAAAGAAGTACATATTCTTTCTCTTAACAGCAAGCAGAACTGAGAATTGAAGGCATTGGCATAAGTGAGCATAGCAGAAGTAGGAGTGGGTTTCACTTCATATGGTATTCTGCTGTACAAATGGTTAAATCTCTTGTTGAAATCAAACAGCAGCTCACCATTCCCCCTCTGCAAATTCCCAAATTCAATATAATAAAAGAGCAGATCTTTCTTATCCCCCCAGTGCTTTAGGAACACATCATCTAGGGCCTCAATGTCTGAAATAGACTTAGGGGGTAATTCTCTGAACCATTTTCTAGCCTCCCCATCTAGGCTTTAGGAAAAAACCCTCATCCACACATCCTCTTCATTGATATTCAGGTTATCATCATAGATATAAAAGGACTCAAGGCGCTCTTCAACTGTTACTCCTTCTGTACCAGTAAACTTAGGCATATATTCTTGATAATCTCTTGCAGGCATGGCATTCAAAGGGACAGGCAAGACCAAGGATCCATACCTAGCAGCAACGATTCTTTCTATATTTGTAAGAGCTTGTTGACCTGCCAGGACTGGGGTATATGAAAGGATACTAGTAGACTGAGTGGTATGGATCAATGAAAAGGATGATAGAGACAGAGGAATATGATGGACAACATAGATGCTTCTTTGGACTAAGATCCAAAAGGGAAATGAATGAACAAGGAGCTTTATGAATCTCTGAAGGTGATTTCTTCATTAATAGAGATACATGGGACTTTTAAGGCTTACCTAATCCTGATGCTCCTTTCTGCAAAGTTTTCTTCTGCTTAATGATCTTCTTAGGGTCAGGCACTAGTCAGCTGGTGATTTCTGAGGATTTCTCTAAGCATGCTTCACAAACTACACCAGAACTGTAACATGGAGTCACCAAAGGTTGGTCTTCCTCCAGTGGAGTCACCAGATAGATGATTACAACTAGAAATGTGCCTAGACTTTGTCTATCATTAACATCTAGAACTGTGTCATCTCCCAGGGAAGCTGAGCTTCAATCTCCTCTCCCCGACAACGGCACCATTTAATGTTATCACCCCAAGAAACTCTCCTAGGTTGTGTCTCAGAGATGCTCGGGAACACTACAAACTCAAAAAAATATTGGAAATGGATGAATGGGAGGAATGATGCTTGTTCAAGAAAGATAACCACTTCTACTATGCTTAACTCCAGACATGGGTGAACACCCCCAGACTATAATGCTTTAGACCACCAATTACTCACAGTTTGAGGATTAAGTGAATATGGAGAATACTGACCACACCAGCAGATGCACAAGACCATGTGATGGCCGACTGCAACCAGTAAAGAGGTATGCAAATCTATCTCCCAATGCACAGACAAGATGACAGCTCTCTGGCATTAAGTAAACAGGGACCTGCATAACACATTCAATGATACATACAAGACTCTAACACAGAGGTGGGATGATAGCCCCTCAAATGCTAAATATCAAGAGCACATGAAACTACATAACAAGCATAGCCTAGAATAGAGAAGAAGTGGAAAGTGAGCAATTAATAGCAAAAGAAGCTTGTATTAGCTGAAAATGAAGACCAGACGCTGCAAGTATCAAAGTAGTTACAGTCTCCAAAAGTTGAACCTTACATCAAAATAACAACCATCAACCCTGATTACATCTTGTTTCTGGGTATATATAGAGTTTCATTACAAATATATTTTGTTATTCTAGGCGTGGAGGGGTCATAATTGACCACCAATCGCTTTAACTGTCTGATGGAGTCTTTGGTACAATTAGCCTGCTTCAGTGAACGAATTTGATCTTTTCGGATGCTCTGTTGTCCTTCTCGAATAGGCGGAGTGTCATATGAATGAAATTCCATAATTTATAAATGCATTTAACTGCTCGAGGCTTGTCCTTTCTTTCTCGGCCATACTGTCCATTGAATGAGGTGGTTGAGGATCTGCTACGAATGGTACCAGTAACTGGTTATGTTCATCCTTTGGGTGCACATAGCAGTTAAGAAGCCTGGACTTCATGGCAGGTGGATGAACTGAATAGAGACACGAAACTGGCCATTGGATCAAACGACCGGACGACGGATATTTCTCTGAGGGAGGTGTCGAGAGGAAACGAAGGAAAAATGATTATGAACCATTGGATCTCTCAGATGGATGGCAGAGATTGGTTTGCAAAATATATCGGGAGATATGAGAGTGGGGTGATCACAGGTCGTTGGATCTCGGGAGCAGATCCAACGATCGCTGGGCACGGAAGTTGCACGGAGTTTATCGGGCGGGGAAAGTGAGCTTAAGCTGTAAGCAGTATTGCTCACACTGCTATCGGAGGTTGGGGAAGTAATCGTACATAGCTGAGTGATGTTAGTTTTTGGGTGATGCATGGCGGATGTGATGGGACCAAAACCTCTTTGATCACGAGTTAATGTGCGGCTATGTTTTGGCAGCGGGGGAAGCAGGTATCGTTGGATTGAATGAATGGGTGGTGGAGATCTATCGGCAGGAGGTATCGCAATATCACATCAGCGGAAGACAAGGGGTTTGGTCCTTTACGCACACATGGATGCGATTTGCGATAGCGATTAGATTGCATCGCAACATCGCATCGGTGAAAGTCAAGGGGAGGAACCGTTATACATACATGATGCAATTTTCCGATAGCGATGAGGGAAAAGGGCTTATGAAAAGCGCATGGTCACATGATCACGGTCTCATGGGTTTAACTTTGTGCCTGGGGACCTGAGGGAAAGCGAGTTTGTACAGGGTTTTGAAGGAAAAACAAAGATACATACGACTAAGAGAGTATGAGGAAGCTGAAGGAGAAGAAGGTAAATGACTGTTGCGAGCTCCCTTTCGGCATAAACACACACTCGAGCTACTATTTGGTCCTCCAAATGTTGAAGTATGTAGCAGAGCTAACAGTTGGATCACTATAGAGCCAGTGAGAAACAAAGTGATGGAATTTATTGTCAAGGAAAATTCCATGATGACGAGGAAAGGAGGTGTCCTGAAAGGTGAAAGCCCGTAAAACACTGTCAACATTGGAAGAGAAGCGAAAATAAAGCAGCGAGTGGGGTCATTCACATGATTAGCATATTTGGAGCCAAATGAAAGAAGAATGATTTACAATTTGGATTGTTGCCAATAGTCAAAGGCAAGGGGAAAGTAAAATTGAAATGTTTAAGCATAGAAAGTTGATTGTCTATATATGGTGTTTCAAAAACTCTACTGGCGGGTGTGTTTTACATCTTGACAATGCACATAGTATTCTATGCTATATATGCAATATGAAAACATTGATACTTATCATTTTAGTGTAGAAGACGATATGGTTATCAGGTTCTCGATTCTCACCTGTTTGTTATTGAAATTCTGGGGTAGTTATCTAGTTGAAGGAAGCAGTGCGGCGCGCAATAGCAACAAGAAGAGCAACAAAAAGAGACCAACAATAGCACAACAACTACAACAGAAGAAAATGAAACTCAAAAAATCAGCAGAGTAATGCGACGTGAAGAGGCTAAATAGAGCACACACCCATCTACCAGCTAAGCAGAGGGAGAAATAAATCAGAGTTAGGACACATGGCAGAGATCGCGGGGTTACCAATGATAGAGACAATGACAAAGATGTTCATCGGAGCGAGAGTGAAGTGAGAATAAATGGACATATCCAGACCATTAATTAGACTATTGAATAGAACAGTCCTCAACTTTAGGATGTGTGGATAAGTTTCAAACCTTAATCAAAGGAAAATGTGACATATAGATTAAATATACATGGGAGTTTCAAGATTTTGAAACTTTGACATGAGAAGAATCATTTTCGAAATCTTGCAAGTTGAAAGTCCCATCCATCATATCAATGTGGTTCGTCTGAATAAACACATATAATAAAGTGTCTAGGGCATAAAACATATCAATTTCATGTGAGCGAGAATAAAGCGAAAATAAACACACATGGTCGGTCCATTAATTAGATTAATGAATAGAGTAGTTGCCGAGACCTAGATGCATGTAGAGGTTTTAAGTTGCAATCCTTAAAAAATTGGCATATTGATTAAATATATATCAGAGTTTTTCAGGCATTGAATCCTTGACACCAGAAGAAATATTTTGGAAATCTGTGGAAAAAAAAGGTTGATTGATTATATTAATTTTATTCTATACAAGGGTGTAAAAAATACGATCTTCGTACGAGGGAGAATAAAATGATTTTAAATGCACATAGTCATCTAACCAATGGTAATTAATGAATAAAATAGATAGTGAGAGCAAGATATGTGCATAGACAGTGGATCTTATTGGAGGTCATATTCCAAAAGCTATGATAAGGGGCATATGTGATTTCACATTTAACTTTGGTATGATAAAATAATCGGGGTTTCATATTAGTGGTTTGAGTTCCATAGCATAGTCAGGAGATTCATAATTTAGATATTTGTTTATCATTATACATGACCAATGCTACATGTATCAGAAATTTCGAAAAGAATTTCTATGATGTTATTAGTCTAAAATAACTCTATTATAAAGAGGTGTGTCTGACAAATAGACCAAAAGGATTGTCCCACAGGTCTGAGGTGTCACTGCCTTATCTGTTTCAGATATCTTGTAATCCTTGTCAGAATCCAAATGCCCTATTTTTTCAAGTTCTGACTTCCAACTTCAGATATTTCTATTCGTTTCAATATCTAGACCCTGAAGAAGTACGAAAAATAATTCAATAGAACATCACATCCACTCTCAAATGAAACTTTCTGAGAATGGCGCATATCTTTAAAGTGTCGATATTGCGAGTTGTGATATGCGATAAAACCGCCGACAATGGGCCACTAGTGTTAAATTGTCGGGATGGATGATAGCAAATTAACAAAGGATTTGTCTGCAAAACCAAAGAAGCTCGAGTATTTTCTCTCTCCTCCCAAAGGGATGCGTGGTAGCAAAAGGATTATATCCGATAAGAGACACACAAAAAACAATGACTGGATGCGTTAAGGGATGCGTTGAAGCCAACAATTGGTTGCGACAAGTGACATAGGGAGGATGATGTCATCATGACGTGCCAATAGGGTTGACATATGGCAGGAAGATTCGACAGTTTCAAGGCTCACAATAGGTCAAAAAAGGGCGGAACGTGAAATTATTCAAAAGGTGACATGTGGCAGTGATGGCGTCATGTATGGGAGTTCAACAATCAAAGGTTGAGGCTTATTGTGCATCAAAGTGAAATCTCCGATTGAAGGGCTCCAATATGGGGACTAGACTACGGTCATGTGAAGAGCCACATGAACAAGGTCCAAATGCAGAAGGTGTGATGAGCCTCATAAATGGATAATTATATGGGCTCATTTTACCTCCTAACCTAGTTAAATCAACCATACTCTTAGCTTATTGTATGATTTTATGATTATATTTATGCTTATAGGGTGAGTTGAGTTAGTTATTATGCCATGTGGTCTAACATGTATTTAATGCAAATTATTGATGGATTTCGAGGTCAAAGTCAAGGATCTAGTGGTAAAACTGCAAAAATAACTCGAAGTAGACATAGAAGAGGAGTTATAGGAGGGAATCCCCCTCATTTATTCCTGCTCACTTCGAATTCCCCTTCATTCAACTCGGAGTACAAGTAGTCGAATCATGCACTAGAAGGCAGTCAAGCAAGTGGAAGATGATTGATAGTTGTCTCGAGTTTTGGGAGCCAAGCCTCCTTGATTTTAAGGAATTTGTTGGTAGCTTTATATATATAAGTAGAGAGGCCTAGGGTCTCACTAGGGTCGACTTTTTTTTGCTTGTGTAAACTCTGCTCAAATTTCAAGCTTACTATTGTATGACAGTTTTATGTAATCTTGCTATTTTTTGATAATGAAGATGGAATCCTTTTTGAGCTAGCACTGAGTTACCTTAGAGGGCTGAAGCTCTTGGGTTAGGGCCCAATCCAAGCAGCCAAGCTTCTCTTTACTTGTATTTGTATGCTTTACTTTAGTTTGTAGATTAGTTTGCTATTAGATGTATTTCTCTTATGGTTAAGAATAGGTTGCTTTTGATGATTTAGTAGCTTGCTTCTATTTGTGATTTATTTAGTAGGTTAAACAGTGATCAAAGAAGATTCAAAAGGCTAGCAAAAATGCCTTGGCCTTTCTTCCTCCCTTTGGGACCATGATTTGAGGCAAAGACTCTCTTGCTGCCCCAAAAACACAGATTTTCCTCATTCCTAGGACTTCTAGTGTTTGCAGCTCTCTAGTAGGTTGATAGTCTAGTTTTCTTTGCTTTAGATCTTATTTATCATGTTCATTTCCTGATTTGCAATATTATTTTTGCATGCTTTCCTTTCTTACAACATTTCCCAGCATTTCCTTCTATACATCATAGTTTAGGCCATTTTAATGCAAAACTATGTTTTTCCTAGGATGCACTCATTTCATTGATTGCTTGATTTTCTTGAATGACTATCAGTTTCTATGTAGAGGATCTCTTCCAATAGTAGGCCATATTACTATAAATCACACCCTCCATCTGATCCATGCCCTATAGGTCTCCCAAACCTCACCTCAATTCTGCCCTAGTTTTCTTCATTTTTCATAGAACTTCTTCCTCTCTCCTTGAGAAAACCCAATCATATTTCTCTCTTCTGGTGATTCATGGTAGACTTTAGGCACCCTAACACCTCATACCAACCTTCCTCCACCTTTTCCACCCACTCTCACACCCTCAAAATAGCGAAAATTGCTCTCGACCTCCTCTTGTAGGCCTCCTGTAGTTTCCTTGTTTTCCTCATGTAGTTTTCCTATGTCCTCCTGTAGTTTTTCCTGTAGGATTTCTTTTGAAGTCCAAGTGTGGGAAAAATCCTCCAGAAGGCCACCTAAGAACTCCTAGGACCCATCCACACCATCCTACATCTTCCCAAGCTCCAAAACTGCCCTCTCACGCCACCTGTTCGTTGCCACACTCACACACAATCAATTAGATGCATAATAAATTCACATAAAATCACATAAAAATCCAAAAATATGTTTTTTGCTTATTTACTTCTAGAAATAGCATGGTTAGATGTTGTTGACTTCCTTGAGTAGGTAATGGCATTTATTTCATAGTTTTCACATTATTTTTGGCAAAAGTAGAATTAGCTTATTAATTAGGGTTTACTAGGTTTTGCTTTACATTCTAGTCTTTCTCCTTTCTGCAGTTAGAATAGCATATGTAGAGTAATATTTCTTTCCCTTCATCACACATAAAGCTTCTTTTGAAATCTATAGAAGTTGGCTTGAGCTCCTAGTGATCTAGCGCCAGCTGACCAAGTGACAACCTACAGTGAGAACTAGTACTTGTGCATATAGCACCGACGCTTCCAAGTTTGTTACGAACTACCAGGTTGATAAAAGTAAATTTGGTAGCCCAGGAGTTGCAACATTCTTGCTACAATACTGTCTCTCACCACTTTTTGGCACCGTTGCCAAGGAAGCGTAAGAGTATTCTGTTATTATTGTTTTCTTCTATTTCCTATTGCAACATTATGCTAATAGTTTATTTCGACAAAAGTAGACTAGTCATTTCTTTTCTTTTATTTCTACATTTCCTTGCTTTCCTTTTCAATTCTGAAAATTTCCATTCAACAAGTTCATTTCAGCTAGTTGCAATTTTTTTTGTTCAATCACAATTTCAATTTTGGCAGGTACTTTCAGTGTGGGGAAAAAGAAACAAAAGACCAACCAAAAATATTTCTTTTCATGCCTCGTAGGAGTAGAGATAACTTAGGAAAATTTTTGCCCAACACCCCCACTAATTCACACAACCACCCTTCTCTCTTCTTCGATGGCTACAATCAAGAAGAACCCTTAGGTGAACATCTAGACATATTTGAAGAACCTATAGGGGAATAAGAAGAAGACCACTTGGGCCTACAACACAACATGGAAGACCACCAGTGGGTTCACTCCCTATGAACTACTCTATGGGAAGAAGGCTTTGTTGTCAATAGAGTTTGAATTCAATACCCTAAGGATGGTAGCTAAGCTTGAACTAGACCTCAGCCATGCACAAAAGGAGATATTACTTCAGCTCAATGGATTGGATGAATACAGATTGCAAGCTCTTCTCCATATAGAGGTAGTTCAACTTTAGAGAAAGATATGGCATGACAGAAATATCAGGGAGAAGCAATTCCAAGAGGGAGATTGGGCACTACTCTATGATTCAAGATACAAGGAGTTCAAAGGCAAGCTAAGGACAAGATGGCTAGGACCCTACACTGTGGAGAAATGCAATGACAATAGTTCAGTTCTGATCAAAACCATTGATGATGAAGCCATCCCCATGCTTGTCAATGGACATCGGTTGAAAGTCTACAAGAAACTCCTCTCCAAGCGAGATTTTATTGAAGATTTGAATAAAATAGTGATGGTAGTGGAGCATGTCTTAGCTTCTACTTCACCCACTCACTAAAGAAAAAAGAGAAAAAAAATAAGGACTCAAGTGAAAGCTTCCATAAGGCGCTTGAGTCCCATCATTGGGTTGAAAAATTCTTTTGAGACGACCCAGTGATGTCAAAAAAAAAGGGAAGAGAATAAGATCCCTGGGTGAAAACCTCCCTTGGAGGTGCCCAGGGCAGGCAAATAAGGTGAAAACTTCTCTAAGGTTCCCTAATTGTTTAAAAAAAAAAGAATGAATGAATGAATTTTTATTGCATTGCAGGTTTGCTGGAGGACTACAAGGAGCAGAAGAAGGTGCCAAGGGGACCCTGAAATTCATACCAGCATCCATCTCATCTATTCCACACCCTCCTCCATCATTTTTGGCACCTCTTTCAGCCCACGGTACCTCTTCTTCCAAAACTGTGTTTTCTACAGGAGGCTCTATTTTTTCTATAGGAGGCTCCAGTAGGAATTACAGAGAGCCAAAAGTGTCTACAGGAGGCAGTTTGAGGGACAAGAAAAGCTTCGTGAGGAACCTATAATCCCTCTTACCATCTTCAAACCTCCTTGCCATCATTTCCAAGCTTACTTCACACTCCAAGCATCATTATTATTATTATTATTTCCCTTTCCAATAAAAAACACAAAAAAAATAGTTTTTCAGTTTTGAAAAAAACAAAAAATAGGAGGAAAATGCACCATTAACTTTACCTGAATCTTACCTACTATCCCTCCATCATTCATCTCCACCGTTGGCATAATTCTCGAGCTCCAAGCACAGGGAAATAGTTGAATTTTCAAGGGGAGAAGCAGCTACAGGAGTTCTTGTAGGAATTCCTGTAGCAGCTGATCCCATAGAAGTCCAGCACTAGCAGCAAGTGACAGCACATCTGAAGGTTGAAAAGGCACATGCAGCTCAACTCCAACAAAAGAAGAACTTGCAAAAACACATAACAACACATCAACAAGTAGAGACAGCATGCATGAGGGAAAATGAAGGCATGCAGCAGAGAAAGCCACAACACCTCATAGTCGATGGCAGAAATACACTTGGATTACAGGTAAGTAGCTAAGGCACTCCTCTATCTGCATTTGTGTAATTAGGAATCATATGAAGGTAATGAGATGGTTGAAATCAAAAAAGGGAAAGGCATCTACTTAACTTGGCCACATTCATTTAGTTGACTCCACTTAACCGAGATATCACCCACATGTGCGCACAATAAACTCAAGAAAAAGATGCGAAGAACAGGTAGTGGGAGGAAGAGTTAACGTCGATGCAGTAATGAGGGGATGATTAAAAGGGGGGTCATGATGACCAAGCAAGTGGGGACCAATAATCCTAATATGGGAAATGTACACCTTGTCAGCTCAGCACTCTATTGATGCCTCTAAAATCACTGCATCAACATCGGGGAAAGCCACCTGGTCCAGACCTTCAAGCAGCTCCTTTTCCATTTGGTGTGGTGGCTCTGACTGGATGTAATGGGACCAATTTCCTAGTGATATATGAATTGATGAATGATTGATTTGTAATGGATGACGGGAGTGATAAGTGCTATATTCTAAAGTGCGAAAATATACAAGGGTAACTAATCTATCCCTGGAATTCTTCTAACAATGTGATTCTTGATTGTTTTTATTGACAAATAAACATGAATATGACTTATTCATAGATAAAAATATGTGTTCATATGATAATTACTTTGTTCAATTAATTGAACAAAGTAATAATTAAAACATTATCGCACTGATCTTAATATATCACTAACATATATATGTTTAAAAGATAACAACTCAGAAACATTCAAAAGTGACAAGTTAAAGAATTGTTGTAGACACACACACACACACACATATATATATATCAATAATAGCAAAGCTGATAAATACTAATTCACATAGAAACATAAAGAAAAAACATAGATAGTAGTACCATATGCATTTGGATCTCCTCTGATGTGAATCACATTCAAATTTTGTCTTCTAATTTGAGAATACTTTCATAGGAAGCAAAAGTGCATATCTCATAAAAACCTTCTTTTTCAAAATTCAGAATTCAGGTCTAGTTTTCTATAAAAAGAAATATATCAGAAGCACAGTAGTGCAACTCCCGACTTAAGTCTTAATACAAAATTGAGGACCCTTTCTAAAAACATGAAAAGGTCTATAAATACTACAAAAATAACAAACTATGAAAGAAATATGCTATGCACTGGTATAACCAAAACATAAAAATATGGAATTTATCTTGAAATAGCAGTGCTCCAGTCAGTTGAAAGGATTCACTATATCAGCTTATCTTCTTGTGATCACATTTGAAAAATGGCAAGCATTTCCTATACCTCTAGTGGCTGACTCATACGAGAGTGTAACTGAGCTGTAAATGTGGCATCGACAATTTCGGGGATCATGTGGTTGATCGCATCTATGAGACATTTCATCGCCATTTGCTGACTATGTGGTTTTACAAGGAAAAACCAAAACGTTTCCCATGTTAAGCTGTGAATGCCTCCGATCAGTTTTTCTCTATGCATTAGCTCCCGTTTCCATTGTTGTTCTAATGATTTCACTTGTGGGAGTTTGCCTGGAGAGCATTCTGTTATTAGATTACATAAATACAGACTATTGTTGATTAATTCAATCAAATTATTTGTTGCTGATCTACATCTAGATGTACCTCTCTCAGCTTTCATTAACTGAGATTCCCATTCAGAAAATAGAATTTCTTTATGTGACTCTTGTATCTTTGGTAGGTTGGTAGCTTTTCCTTCATTTGAATCTTGCCAAGATAGAAACTTAGTTAAGCTTTCATCTGCCTTCTCTAACTCAAGCCTTGCATCTATTGACTTATCGATCATAGCTGCTGAGATATAACTTAAAGGAACAACCAATGAGATATTATAACACAGATGGTCCAACTGCTAAGATAGAGCCTTGGTCATCTCTAGGGCTTCAGTTCTGAATTATTCTACCTTGGGATATCCTTTGAATCGCTCTATTTGATCCTTCATTTGAGCGATTTGCTCTTTTTTTTATTTATTCACCTGCTCGTTCAATACTTGTAGTTTGCTCAATGCTTGGGATAACTCTTGCTGCTTATGGATGGAATGTTCATCAATTCTCTACTTTTCATTAATTAATTTCTCATTCAACCGCTCATTAAGCTGTCTCTGTTCAACCAATTGTTGTTCAAGCTGCTCTATTTTTTGTTGTCGTTCTACCGATTGTGCCTCTAGCTGAATGATCACCTGGTCTTTTTCCTTCAATAAATGATTAACCTATGAAACCTTATCTATTGTTTCCATTGTATATGCTCCAACACATTGAGAAAGTTTGGTTAAATCTTCGGAGGGATTTACTTCCTCCCTCCATACCACATTCATCATTTCCATCTGAGGAGTCAAAAGATAAGAGTGATCAATTTTCCTCTTCTTCCTCTGTCTTTTTACTACAGCCCTATGCTTAGGGACGTGGAAGACATCTAGTGGTTGTATCCCTTCTACATGAAAAACAATTTCATCAGTGGGATTTTTAGGAATGATCTCAATGTCTTTATGAAACTTGGGTGGGCCGCTTGCTCCTGCAATCGGAAATGTGTTGACTACTATTTTATGTGGTGTAGTGAACCCTTGGGTGTTCTCTGGATTACTGATAATAGAATCAAATTGTTCCCAATCCTTGATTAACTTAGGGTCAACATTAATGTGTGTATCAAGGGGCTCACTAACTGTTACCTGCTTCTGCTCCTGTTCTGGTGTCTTCTTATTTTCAGGAACCTTCTCCATTTCGGGAGCATTCTTAGTGATTTTCTGTTCACCGTGGCCTTGTGGTTGAACCATTGAAGTTGTAGCTAATAGATCTAAAGGCAGGGTTTTCAATCTCTAAGCCCTAAGCCTATGGAATTTCTCTAATCCTTCTATTCCCAATTTAGTCTTAGCCATTTCTTTGACCTAGAAAAATAGTTGTGCTGAAGAAAAAAAGTTGTCAAAGCTATCCCCTTCGTGATCAAATCTAGTGATTTTGGCCTAAGAGGTAACATTATAGGCAACCTTTTTAGGGTCATATTGCCTTTTTGGAATAGTTGCAAGATTTAACAACTTGATTTTTTCGGCCTCTTTCTTTGCATGTTTAAAATCATGCAGGGTAAAGGTGCCACACCGCAGGGAAATGTAGGCCACATGTGTTTCTTGGAGTCCCTAAGGATCTTTGACATTCCTGCAACTGTTATGTGATATGCTAATTCCCGAGCTAGTAGTTTATCGGAGATATACAAAGGAAGAACATGAGGATCAGTGAGACTGTGAAAAAGCCTTATATAGGTGAATTTCTCTTCTCCAAAACAACCACCCACTGTTGTTAGGTCAATTGTTGCTTCCTCGAATATCCTAGGGGCAGGCTTATTGAATAAGAAGTAATATACAGGAAGAATAAAACCATGACAAAACCTATACAAAGGGTTCTTATAATGGGCCTTCCATATCTCTTTGTGATAGATGTGAAAGGGATTGGGATCCTGGGGAGTCCATCTCCATCCAAGAATGGGTTATTCGGAATTAAAACATATGGTGTCCATAATATAGGCACTGAAGTAAAAAGGAGGTATCACCCAGGAAGTCACATACCTCTTTCTTCTATATTCAAGTATTTCGGTGGCCATTTTATCAAAGAGAATATTTTCCCAATCCATAATATAGTTGTGAACTGTAGCTTCCATTAAAGGAACCATATCTATAGATAACTTAGCGAAATTATGGACTCCGAAGAGTCTCCACATCAATGCGCCAACATAACAATAAGGAGAGGCTAATGAATCTACAGAGTACATACCCAATGTCTCGTGCTTGTGTTTGGTCAGGAAGTGTCTCCATTGCCTGATAGGATCTAATTCAATGTCATTTTTCTTTGCAAAAGCTTCTAAGTATGCTTTATTATAATACTTCTCTGGCTTGGGTAAATGATACATTTTTCTGAGATCCTCTGCTCTAAATGACCCGAACACTTTTCCTTTGGCTATACTAAACGTCTTGCCTGTAGTTGCAATGCTTTCAACAATCCATCTGACGACGTCATTATATGGAAAAGCCTTGGGACGAGCTGCTATTCTGTGTAGGTATGAGCAAGCCAATTCTTTCAAAGTATTCTTTGATTTACTTGTAGAATCTGTTGTAGCTTCTTCTTCGAGTTCTTTAGAATCTTCCGCTTCTAGTAAATTATAGATACTCTCCCATCTTGCTTTTCCTAAACTGAGGCAAGTCGTATATGATATCAATCCTTTCTTATTTGGCTCTAGATCTTTAACTATGATAGGGGCCTTGGCTTTCTTGACCTTCTTTCCCATCTTTTCTGGATTCATAAGCTCAAAGAAGCTCTACACAGACAATGGAAAACGTAATAGAGAAATATTTGTGCTGAAAGCTTAATACGGAATGAAAATAGTTAAGGAAATTCACATATGATAAACTAAATGTAATTAAGAATCACCATGGGTGAAATCCTCGAAGGATTCATCCTTAACTATGAAATTAATAACCATCATAACCGCCAATCGTAGTAAATAAATGTCATAATTACCCGTCGCATCGGCCATATGCTTAATGATTCTTTCGTGTGTCTTTAGATTTCCTCGATCAACGATAAATCATGAATCGCAATCGGGAGATTCAATGGGTCAGGCTTAACATTTTAGATTAATAGCTCTGATTGCAATAAAGGAAAATATAATAAGGCAGGGTATGTTCAGCGAATAGTTTGGTTTATTGCTTTTAAAATTTATATTTGCAAATGATACCTTTTAACGAGGTTTCCTTGAAATGAGCACCTTTCTTTATAATATCGCAATCGGGGGATTCAGAGTCATCCTTGCTATGTGTTGTGTGATACCTTCGACTGCCAATTGTGATTACGTTATCAGATTGGAGGTGTTAATGAGGACCTTTTTTTAGTGTGTCCTTTTATCATTGCGATATGCAATCTTCGATCGCTTTATCACATCGGAGAGTTATAGCGACTTTCAAAAGGATATTTCACATTTTATCAAAAGGTTTTGGGTAATAACTCTATTGCATCGGGCCTTTTGTGTGATATGATTAATGCCAGGTAAGAGGTTTTATTGAATCACTAATTTTCCAAGTTTATTAAAAAGGGACTTATTTCTAATTAAAGTTTTTGTAATTTTTTTAAAGAAATTGGGGGTTGTTGTACAACACAACAATTAGCGATTCACTGGAAGAAACAGTTATCTCTGAGAAAGTATTGCAATATTCTAACTTTATTTATTTGTAAACCTTTGAGTATAGAGAAAATCTAAAAACAACTAGATAATCATGAACTCTATATAATCTAAGAACAACTAGATAATCATGAACTCTGTATATAATGAAAAAAAATTGCAATCTCTTTCTCATCTTAAAAATAAAAAAATTCTAAGTTCAATTAAGCCTTGATTGGTTGATAAAGATAAAACAAGAAGATTTCTCCAACTTAGCTTATATGATGACTCCGTTGTCATAGGTAGAGCCTCTGCTGCCAGCAAACATTTATAGTCTCAATAAGGCTAACTTTAATCATTCAATTCTTCATTGTCCCATCCATTTCAGAGTATAATTTCTGTGAGTAAATCCAAAAATATATGTTTCCACATATTTTCTTTATTGCATTTTCCATCTTCTTTATTTTTATTTTAAAAGATAAAAAGCCATTGTCCTGGTTTGGTGGCTAGCTATTGACAATGCCATTCATTGGTTGTAATTGAACTGAACAAGCTAGCTCGTGATGAGACCCCTTGTCTTATAATTATAATCCATTACCATGTTTTGATATGCAGTATTGGTAATGTTAGATTAATTAGTTCCCTATGATCATGGTAAGAGGGCTCGTAAACAGACCTCTTATTTTTTTATATCAAACATATTTTAGAATTACATTCTAAAAAATCACAATCTTTGTGGATGGGGTGAATGATTTACTCCTTAAGAGAATATGGATGACAATGCAAGAGTTGAAGATGCTAAGTTTGGATAGGCCTTTGCTTTTTATAGATAACCTCATTCGGGCTTTAACAACTTGGAATGATTTACAGTATTTTTAAGATTTGAAAAGATCTTACAAAAATAAAAGAGGTTTTCAGAGTTTAATTCTATCTAATTCCCTAGCACTTCCTTCTTTTCATCTAAGGTTTCCATCTATCAAAAGTAAATACTAACACTATTTTCTTTAAGTAACCTTCAAAACAGTAAAGGCTAATAGAAGGCTATTTATAACCTTATTTTCGAGCAAATAAACAACACTGCAAATTCACACAATTACGACTACAAATTGAATATTTACAAATAAGAAGGGGTTACCTCCTTAAGTAAATAATTTCTTCAAGATAAACCCATTGACAGGAAGAAAATCTCTCTTTCCTAATAGATCTTGCAATATGAATGTTGATGGGCCTATCTTCTTAATGATTTGAAACGGACCTAGCCACATTTTCTGAAATTTAGTGTGTTTACCTTTATCTTCATGGGCTTTGTCCCATTTCAAAACAAGATCACCAATCTGTAAAAAATTTGGGCCAGTGGAAGTTGTATCAAAAGAGGATTTAATAACCTGTTGCTGCTTTGCATGTGTAATTCTAGCTTTTTCCCTTTCTTCTTCTAATTTAAGGATTTGATTATATCTCAATTGAATAGAAGATGAGGGATTTTCTTCAATAAACTACACTAAGGCTAGGGATGGGAGTGCTAAGTTTTTCGGTATGACAACTTCCTTTCCATACACTAAATTGAATGGAGAAGTGCATATTGATGCCTTCTGTGTTATGCGATTTGCCCATAGTGCAAATACTAAAGACTTGTGCCAATTCTTTTGATTATGATCAACAGTTCTCTTAATGATTTTGATGAGATTTTTGTTGGTCGATTCTGCTAAACCATTACCCTGAGGGTAGTAGTTTGTAGAGTATTTCAATTTAAACCCTCTTTTAATAGCGAATTCAAGTATGGTATTTCCAAAGAAATAAGATGCATTATAAAAAATGAGAGCATTAGGTACTCCAAAACTGGTAATGATGAATTGATCTATGAAGTCGATAATTGCGTCAGAGTTGGCTACCTTCAAAGGAATTGCTTCTACCCACTTTGTAAAGTAATCTATGGCTGTAAGGATATATGTGTTGTTTGGATGAATGTGGAATAATTTCTCCGATGATATCCAGTCCCCATTGTTCAAAAGGTTGTTCGATGTTGACTGGTTGCAAAGGAAAGGCTGGCTTCCTTTTTCTACCACTGGCAGTTTGACACATTCTGCATTTTCTTACATATTCATGGGAATCCTTAAACAACGTGGGCCAATAACAACCAGCATGTATAATTTTGTGAGTTGTTGTATCACCTCCAAAATGTCCTCCTGTTGGACCATCATGTAGTTCCTGCAAGACCTTTTGTGCTTCAGTTTTTTCAAGGCATCTTAATAAAACCGAACCATAATTCCTTTTGAACAAGACATCATCAATAATTTCGAAGTTTTTAGCTTTTAGTCTTATGGCACGTTTATTTTTATAGGAAAGATTAGAAGGAGCATATCGATTTTTCAAATAAAATATCAAATCTACATATTGAGATTCAGGATTGATGGTACTTATCTCATTGATTTCCTCAATATTATTTGAACCTTCATGTTCCTAAATGTTAGAAGCTCCTACTAACAACCTGCAAAAACCTTAACCTTTGACAATTTTCGCTAGTTTAATGTCCAAATCATATTCTTGTAATGTTGTAACCCAGCTTGCCCTCTTTTCTCCTAACTCCCTTCGGATTAGTAATTGTCTCACTGCTGAAAATGGGACTATTACTTTTGTATGAGTTTTTAAGAGGAAGGGCCTAAAGTGTTTAATGGATTTGAACACAGTCAAGGCTTTCTTTTCTACTTCGGAGTAATTAAGCTCAACACCTTGAATATTTGAACTAAAATATGATATGGGTGCTTCTATGTTTTGATCATTGATTTGTTTCAACACAATTGCATAGGAAGTATCGGATGCCAAAGTGTATAAAATGAAATGATTGGAAAAATTGGAGTGTTTAATGCATGAGAATTTATGATTGCCTGTTTAATTGAATCAAAAGATTCCTTTTCTTTATGCCCCCATTTGAACACTGAGTTTTTCTTGATCATGGTCTGTAATGGTAAAACAATCTGTGAAAAATCTAGAACAAACCTTTTTACAAAATTTATTTGACCTAAAAATGATTGCATTGATTTTTTATTATGTGGAAGTGGAATATTAGAAATCTCCTTGATCCTTTCTGGATCGATATAAATACCATATTTTGAGACAATAAACCCCAAGAGTTTACCTTGGTCAAGAATGAAAAATGATTTCTTGGGATTCAATGAAATCCCTTACCTTTTACAATGTTCAAAGATTTGTTTCAAATCATGTAATGATTTACTCTTTTCATGGAGAAAACAATAATGTCATCTAAATAGACAACAATTGACTTATTAATTAAACCTTTGAATGCTATATCCATTGCTCTCTGGAATGTAGCCCCAACATTAATCAAATTGAAAGGTATTTTTTGGTAGGCATATGTTCCCCACTTAGTTCTGAAAGTAGTGGGAAGTTATCCTTTTGACTAGCTTTATTAAGATTTCTTAAATCAATGCAAATTCTAATGTCACCATTCTTGTTCCTGATAGGCACTAAGTTAGAAACCCACTTTTAATGTCTAACAGGAAAAATTATCTTAGCCTTCAAGAGTTTGTTTAACTCTGCTTTAATCTGAATTTCTAGGTTTGGATGTATTTTCCTTAATTTTTATTGTACTAGTTTCTCTTCAGATATCATTGGAATTGTATGTTGTATGATAGAAGTATCATATGTTTTTAGGTCATCATAATTCCAAGTGAAAACATTTTTATATCTATTCAAAAGTCTTATAAAAGAAAGTCTTTCTTCTGAAGTAATTCCTAATCCCAGATTGATATTTTGTGGTTGGGCCTCAGTGCCAAGATTTATTAATTCAAATCTCAAAGTATAACTTTGAAATTTTGAATTAGTAACTTGTTTAAACCTATCCTTGATATCATATAGATCCTCAAGCTTGAAAACTGATTTAGGTATATGATTTTTCTCAAGTCTTTGCTTCATTTGAAGATCATGCTCACTCTCATCAATAATCTGGTCATCATAGGATTTATCAGAAGTTAAGAAATTTAAAATGTCGTCATCATGATTGAATACCCGCCAGTTAGTGACATCATCTGGAACCGTTGGTCTAAAAATTAATTCAACTGAAAATATATCAGGGTTGTAATCCTCAGATGGGAGGAGCTTAGAAGCAACATTGGCCATAAATCAGCTGTTGCATTCTAAGATCTAGGAATGGAAGAAATATTAAACACTAGAAAATGAGATATAAGGTCTTGAACCAAGGACTGATAATGTTTAAGATGACCAGAAAGGCAATGTATAGTATTTCTTACTTACTTAATAACAATTTCAAAGTTATCATTTTTGGGATTCAATTGCGTTAAGTAAGTCATTCACGTATGACCATTTCCATGAGAGGTAGTCGTAAGTGACTAATTTCTCATGGTTTGAATAGTTCACTTAGCACTCATTGCATCGGGTGATGCTCACAGGGGTGAAGAAGTGGGATTGAAACTGGTGAAATAAATCACTTACGACTACCTCTCATGGAAATGGTCATACGTGAATGACTTACTTAACGTAGTTGAATCCCAAAAATGATATCTAATATAATGCACTGCGTAAACCCCCTATACTTAAATTTCAATGTTACTGAATACTTTTAGATATTGCACTTTCAGGCTTATTGCTTCATAAAGTCCTTGGATCAATGCCTCATATTTAGCAGTATTATTTGTACACTCAAATTCTAGTCTACAAGATAACATAGTTTTTTCTCCCTCGGGACTAACTAAAATACATCCCGCTCCTACACCGTCATTGGATTTTGACCCATCAAAATATAAAGACCAAAACACAGGCTTGTCTACAGTTTTATTTACAATTTCCTCATCAATATGAACACACCTTGATGTATCTGTATGAGAAAAATTTTCTATTTGAGATGTGAAACTATTAACTGAGAAAGGTGATGATTGAGCATTAAAATTATCAAAGAATGATTCAGATGAGTAGTTGCCAAGAATGTTATTATTGAATGTTATGGGTTGGTTTTCTTGCTCAAATTGTGTTACAGTATGAGTCATGTGCTTCTCTCAATCGATCTTAATCTGATTTTTCTTTTCTTTATAGGGAAGCCACATATGAGACCAATCAGTAGAAATGTAACCTGGAGTTTCTCAAACCAATCCCTGCTTAGAATTAAGCCATAAAACTCAGGAACGTCAGCAATCAATATATCAATTCTCTGAACTACACTTGGATCAGCTGATAACCTAATGGTAACTGAATTGATTTCTCCCAATACTTGGACCTTAGTTCTATCTAACTGAACAATATACACTGCAGATTTGTGAGGCTCAATATTCGATTTTGAATAGACTGAAGTTGGCATTATATTCGATGAAGCTCCTGAATCTATCAAGCAATTATGCAAGTTTCTATTGTAGATTTCATAGTTCAAGAGAAAAGGAGGGGTATGAGAATTAGATCTATCTTCGATCAACACAACAGTAATAGCTTCTACTCTATCGGATGGTGGCTTACCTATTCCACTAGCTGCCTTGGACAGTACAACATTTGGAAGAGGAGAAGAAGGTATTGCATTTAATTATTTGAGTACCAATTTCTGTTGTTGTTTGAGCTTGCTAAGTTCAAATACAAAGATATTTTCTCTAATCTTCTTCATGTCTTCAATGATGTTGTAATCCATAGAATCAGGAACTACTAATGTCTTGGATGATGAAGGTGGATTGGAAGATGATGGCTGATTTTGAGTAGGCACTGTTGTAGATTTCTTTGTGGGAACCTTATCATTGGTGGTAGGACCCATATTTTCCTTCTTTTGAGTTGGTTGAATAGGTTCTGCGACTCCTTTACTCCTGGTACTTACTGGGAAAGCTTCGTGTTCATTTTCAGTATCTAAATTGGGCAAGATGAAGTCCCACATACCATGACATTCTACAACATCTTCTTCCTTAGTTTCCTCAGATGATAAGATTGTATCTTCCTCTTCATTGTTATTTGTATCTAATTCCACATTAAATATAACATTAGGTGGTTTTGATTAAGGTCTTTTGAAGTTTCTAAATGGCTTCTTAGTGGAGGTCTCAGCTACTTGTTTTTTAATTTCTACCATCTCATTTGACATAGTCTTTAAAACCTTTTGTAGACCTTCCATATCATATGGATCTTTAGCCATTTTCTTCTCTGAATCATCTTTAAAAGTCACCTTTTTGGAATTTTTCTCTTCAAGGGTAGTTTTCTTTTCTAAGGAAATGATACGTTTTTCGACAGCAATTGCTTCCTTCATATTCTTTGTTAAAGTGGGCTTTGCAACTCTGTCAACAAAGATTACTACGTTTGAAGGTAAGGTTGATATGTAACATTCACTTCGAACCTCTTCACTAGGTTTAGATGCAGTAGGAATCTTATTTAAAAATTTATTAAATTGTGAGCTGAAACCTTTGACTGGTTCTCTTGGTTCAGTTTTGAGATTTGAGAGATCATTGAATAATGTCGTTTTTGACTTATCATCTCTGAATTTAGTCAAGAATCGCTCTTGAAAAATGTTCCAACTAGTAATGGATCTTGATGGTAATGAGAAATACCAAGACCCAGCTGCTCCTTGCAAAGTATATGGGAAAAGCCTAACAACCGCATCTTCTTCAGTTACTCCTTTTAAATTTACTGACAACATAAAGTTTCTATGTGTTCTTCTGCTAGTGTGCCCATATTTGGGTTAAACTTTGGCAGCCATTTTTCGGGATGAGCTGGCAATTGACTCAAGGTTGCAGGCATTGTGACTGCCCCTAGATTGTTCCATGGTCTTTGAGCCATTGTTGAGTTACTAACAGAGGACATCGCAGATGAAGTTCTTAGTGGTTGGGAAGAAGATGTTGAAGTTCCAGTACCTTGTTGAACAAAAATATGGAGTGGAGGAGTGGATGGTTGACTTTGTAATGGAGAAGATGAAATGGATGATGATGATGAAATAGTCTCACTATCAGACTCTTTAGGTGTCTTCCTTGCTCTTTTTCTTTTAGGTAGAGGGAATTCTGTAGGTTCAATACCAAGCTTTTCACTCTGTAATCTGGTAAGAGGATGGGAAGGAATGTATTGCGAAGGTACACTACCTTGAGATAACTTAGATTTATGTGGTAATATTGAAAATCTTTGAAGATTATGGATTAGAGATTGAACTTAAGGAGGTTCAAGAGTGGATTTATCTAAGATGTTTTGGGGTTCAGTAGTAGTTGTTGTTTTCTCAGCTTCTCGCTTAGAAATTGGAGATTGAGAATATGAGGAAGAAGTCGGAAGTGATGTGGAGGGAGATTTACTCTCAAAATGGGCTATGGATTTGGATTTTCTCGCCATTCATAATTCATTCCCTCCTAGCACCAAAAATTTTGATGCCTCTAAAATCGCTACATCAACATCGAGGAAAACCACCCAGTCTGGACCTCAAAGAAACTCCTTTTCTGTTTGGTGTGGTGGCTCCAACTGGATGTAATGGGACCAGTTTCGCAGTGATATATGAATTGATGAATGATTGATTTGTAATGGGTAACAGAAGTGATAAGTGCTCTATTCTAAAGTGCAAAAATATACAAGGGTAACTAATCTATCCCGAGAATTCTTCTAACAATGCGATTCTTGATTGTTTTTATTGACAAATAAAAGGAAGATGACTTATTCGTAAATAAAAATATGTGTTCATATGATAATTACTTTGTTCATTTAATTGAACAAAGTAATAATTAAAAAATTATCGCACTGATATTAATATATCATTGACATATATATGTTTAAAAGATAACAACTCAGAAACATTCAAAAGTGACAAGTTAAAGAATTGTTGTAGACATACATACACACACACACACACATCTATATATCAATAATAGAAAAGCTTATAAATGCTAATTCACATAGAAACATAAAGCAAAAACATAGATAGTAGTATTGTATGAATTTGGATCTCCTCCGATGTGAATCACATTCAAATTATATCTTCTAATTTGAGAATACTTTCATAGGAAGAAAAAGTGTATATCTCATAAAAGCCTTCTTTATCAAAATTCAAAATTCAGGTCCAATATTCTATAAAATAAATATATCAGAAGCACAGTAGTGCAACTCCCAACTTAAGTCCTAATACAAAATTGAGGATCCTTTCTAAAAACATGAAAGGGCCTATAAATACTACAAAAATAACAAACTATGAAAGAAATATGCTATGCATTGTTATAACCAAAACATAAAAATATGCAATTTATCTCGAAATGCCAGTGCTCTAGTCAGTTGAAAGGATTCACTGTATCAGCTTATCTTCTTGTGATCACAGTTGACAAATGGAAAGCATTGGCTGGACCTCTAGTGGCTGACTCATACGAGAGTGTAACTGAGCTATAAATGTGGCATCGACAATTTTTGGGATCATGTGGTTAATCGCATCTATGAGACATTTCATCGCCATTTGCTGACTATGTGGTTTTATAAGGAAAAACCAAAATGTTTCCCATGTTAAGCTGTGAATGTCTCTGATCAGTTTTTCTCTATGCATTAGCTCTTGTTTCCACTGTTGTTCTAATGATTTCACCTGTGGGAGTTTCCCTGGAGAGCATTATGTTATTAGATTACATAAATATAGACTATTGTTGATTAATTCAATCAAATTATTTGTCGTTGATCTGCATCTAGATGTAGCTCTCTCAGCTTTCATTAACTAAGATTCTCATTCGGAAAATAGAATTTTTTTATGTGACTCATGTATCTTTGGTAGGTTGGCAACTTTTCCTTCATTTGAATCTTGCTAAGATAGAAACTTTGTTAAACTTTCATCTACCTTCTCTAACTCAAGCCTTGCATCTACTGACTTATCAATCATAGTTGTTGAGATATCACATAAAGGAACATCCAATGAGATATTATAACACAGAAGGTCCAATTGTCAAGATAGAGCCTTGTTCATCTCCAGGGCTTCAGTTCTGAATTCTTCTACCTTGGGATATCCTTTGAATCACTCTATTTGATCCTTCATTTGAGCGATTTTCTCTTCTATTGATTTATTCACCTCCTCATTCAATACTTGTAGTTTGCTCAATGCTTGGGATAACTCTTGCTGCTTATGGATGGCTTGTTCATAAATTCTCTGCTTTTCATTAATTAATTGCTCATTCAACTGCTCATTAAGTTGTCTCTATTCCACCAACTGTTGTTCAAGCTGCTCTATTTTTTGTTGTCGTTCTACCGACTATGCCTCTAGCTGAATGATTACCTGGTCTTTTTCCTTCAATAAATGATTAACCTCTAAACCTTATCTATTGTTGCTGATGTATATACTCCGGCATATTGAGAAAGTTTGGTTAAATTTTTAGAGGGATTTACTTCCTCCCTCCATACCACATTCATCATTTCCATCTGAGGAGTCAAAAGAGGAGAGTGATCAATTTTCCTCTTCTATCCCTATCTTTTGACTACAGCCCTATGCTTAGGGCTATAGACAACATCTAGTGGTGGTATCTCTTCTACATGCAAAACAATTTCATTAGTGGGATTTTCAGGGATGATCTCAATGTCTTTATGGAACTTGGGTGGGTTGCTTGTTCCTGCAATCAAAATTGTGTTGACTACTGTTTCTGTGTTGTAGACGCCTGTGGTGTAGTGAACCCTTGGGTGTTCTCTAGATTACTGATAATAGAATCAAATTGTTCCCACTCCTTGATTAACTTAGGGTCAACATTAATGTGTGTATCAAGGGGCTCACTAACTATTACTTGCTTCTGCTCCTGTTCTGGTGTCTTCTTCTTTTCAAGAACCTTCTCCATTTCGGGAGAATTCTTAGTGATTTTCTGTTCACTATGGCCTTGTGGTTGAACCATTGAAGTTGTAGCTAATAGATCTAAAGGTAGGGTTTCCAATCTTTGAGCCTTGAGGCTATGGAATTTTTCTAATCCTTTTGTTCCCAATTTAGTCTTAGCCATTTCTTTGACCTAGAAAAATAGTTGTGCTGAAGAAAATAAGTTGTCAAAGCTATCCTCTTCGTGATCAAATCTAGCGATTTTAGCCTAAGAGGTAACATTATAGGCAACCTTTTTAGGGTCATACTGCCTTTTTGGAATAGTTGCAAGATTTAACAACTTGATTTTTTCGGCCTCTTTCTCTGCATGTTTAAAATAATGTAGGGTAAAGGCACCACACCGAAGGGGAAATGTAGGCCACATGTGTTTCTTAGAATACCTAAGGGTCTTTGAGATTCCTGCAACTGTTATCTGATATGCTAATTCCTGGGCTAGTAGTTTATTGGGGATATACAGAGGAAGAACATGAGGATTAGTGAGACTACCAAAAATCCTTACATAGGTGAATTTCTCTTCTCCAAACCAACTATCCACTACTGTTAGGTAAATTTCTGCTTCCTCGGATATCCTAGGGGCAGGCTTATTGAATAAGGAGTAATATACAGGAAGAATAAAACCATGACAAATCCTATACAAATGGTTCTTATAATGGGCCTTCCATAGCTCTTTGTGATAGATGTGAATGGGATTGGGATCCTGGGGATTCCATCTCCATTTGAGAATGGGGTATTCAGAATTAAAATAGATAGTGTCCATAATATAGGCACTAAAGTAAAAAAGAGGTATCACCTCGGAAGTCACAGACATCTTTCTTCTATATTCAAGTATTTTCGTGGCCATTTTATCAGAGAGAATATTTTCCCAACCATAATATAGCTGTGAACTGTAGCTTCCATTAAAGGAACCATATCTATAGAGAACTTAGTGGAATTATGGACTCCAAAGAGTCTTCACATAAATGTGCTAGCATAGCAATAAGGAGAGTCTAATGAATCTACAGAGTACATATCCGATGTCTCGTGCTTGTGTTTGGTCGGGAAGTGTCTCCATTGCCTGATAGGATCTGATTCAATGTCGTTTTCCTTTGAAAAAGCTTCTAATAATGCTTTACTATAATACGTCTCTAGCTTGGGTAAATGATACATTTGGCTGAGATCCTCTGCTCTATATGACCCGAACACTTTTCTTTTGGATGTACTAAATGTCCTATCTGTAGTTGCAATGCTTTCAACAATCCATCTGACCACATCATTATATGGAAAAACCTTTGAATACACTTCTATTCTGTGTGGGTATGAGCAGGCCAATTATTTCAACGTATTCTCTAATTTACTTGTAGAATCTGTTGTAGCTTCTTCTTCGAGTTCTTCAGGCTCTTCTGCTTCTAGTAAATTATAGATACTCTCCCAGCTTGATTTTCCTAAGCCAAAGCAAGTCGTATCTGATATCAATCCTTTCTTATTCGGCTATGGTTATTTAACTATGACAGTAGCCTTGGCTTTCTTCACCTTATTTCCCATATTTTCCTGATTCATAAGCTCGGAGAAGCTCTGCACAGACAATGGAAAATGTAACAGAGAAATATTTGTGCTGAAAGCTTAATACGGAATGAAAACAATTAAGGAAATTCGCATATGATAAACTAAATGTAATTAAGAATCACCATGGGTGAAATCCTCGAAGGATTCACCCTTAACTACGAAATTAATAACCATCATAGCTACCAATCGTAGTAAATAAATGTCATAATTACCGTTGCATCGGCCATATGCTTAATGATCCTTTCGATCATGTCTTTAGATTTCCCCAATTAGTGATTAGCAATAAATCCTGAATCGCAACCGGGAGATTCAATGGGTCGGGCTTAGCATTTCAAACTAATAGCTTTGATCGCGATAAAGGAAAATATAATAAGGTGGGGTATGTTCAGCGAATAGTTTGGTTTGTTTCTTTTAAAATTTATATTCGCAAACAATACCTTTTAACGAGGTTTCCTTGAAATAAGCGCCTTTCTTTATAATATCGCAATCGGTGGATTCATAGTCATCCTCACTATGTGTTGTGTGATACCTCCGACTACCAATTGCGATTACGTTATCGGATCGGAGGTTTTAATGAGGAACTTTTTTGAGTGCATCCTTTTATCATTGTGATATGTGATCTTCGATCGCTTTATCGCATCGGAGAGTTATGGCAACTTTCAAAAGGATATTTCACATTTTATCAAAAGTTTTTGGGTAATAACTCTATTGCATCGGGCCTTTTGTGTGATATTATTAATGCCAGGTAAGCGGTTTTATTGAATCATTAATTTTCTAAATTTATTAAAAAGGGACCTATTTCTAATTAAAGTTTTTGTAATTTTTTTTAAAGAAATGGGGGGTTGTTGTACAGCACAACACACCCATAACCAAAAATAGCCATAAAAGGTAATGAGCACTCCTCCCCACACATTATCACCACCTTTTCTTCAATATCTCCTCGTAACTCAGCTACACAGTAGTCTTCGTATGCCCCCACAGCCTTGTATCCACCATCCTCCATCGATTTCCTCCATATTTTTGCTCTTGACATCTTCTACAGGAGCCCTATAGGTTTTCTACAGGAGCACCTACAGGAAATCTATAGGAGGGACAACGGGCTTCTTCAAGAGGGGCAGTGAGTCATTTTGAAGGGAGAAAACTTGATTTTTGGCACAAACTTCAGTCTGAAGAGGTAGGGTTCATGAATGCCCTCTGTTGAATATCAAAATGTGAAAGATTTGGTCTCAAATTGAAGATAAAATGAGTCTTTAAGAGGGTAGAAATACATTAAAAAATTATGTTAAAAAAAAAGTCCCCTCTATTTTTCTATTTCACTCAAAATTCTTTGTCTCCACCTCCATATCTAGTTTTTCAAAAGAAGTATAGGCAGTATGACAGGGGGGTTTATGAGAAAAGAGCCCACTAACTCCACTAGACTCCATGCACATCCTCAAGTGGTGGAAATATTTACAAGGGAAAACTAGATGAATTTCTTTGAGAAGTTTAGAGGGTTTGATGATGAAATTCCCTGTGAATTTGCTCTCTCTCTGGTCCCTCACACAAGAACGCATGCTACTATAACCATTAGAGGCCTCTCCATTGAAATAACCCCTGAATTCATCAGTAGGGTCACTACCCTTCCTCTTGGGCTACCTTGGAGTAAAGATGAGAAAATAAATGGCCAGGCTGCCAAGAGGAATTTTTTCGAAGATAATGAAACCCCTGTTGAAGACAAAAATGGAATTAGGAGGGCTAGTGTACCATATCCCTAGGATGAGGTTAGCTACCAAGTGATCAAATACATTTCTTGTGAGGGGAGGCACAACATTTTTTATGGATATCATTTCAGAATCCTCCAAGAATTGAGATATGGCATGGATACCCCAGCACATCAAAAGCTCAGTATCTCTTACTTTCTCCTTCAGTCCCTCATTGACTCCAGCACCAAGGTCTAAGAAGGAAATTCACAGTAGCTAGCTCACCATGGCCTAATCAAGATCCTAGTAGAAGAAGCCCTCCATAGCCTTACAATCCCTATAACATGGGAAGTTTTCAGAGATATGACAGCTGAGGATGACATCAAGGCATTAACCTATGATGGCAGCCCTGCTATCAATGAGGAGGGATAACAACAAGGAGGAGAAGATGAAGCCAGTGGTGAATAGTAGAGCAAGAGAGGAAGGAGGAAAGAAAAGAAATAGAGGACAGGAGAGTTGAAGAGACATAATAGGAGGTAAAGAAAGAGATAGAGTAGGAGGAGGAAAAAGAAACAGAAGAGGGAGAAAAGGAGGTAGAGAGGGCATAGCAAAGAGAAGAGTCCCCTAAAACTTTGGAAAGAGGAGCAATAGCTGCCCTCACTGCCCTCAGTACATCAGTCAAGCAGAAGCGGAAGAGGAAAATAAAAACCTCCATGTATTTCAGGACAAGGAAGAGTACCAGAATTAAAACAGAAAAACCTCAGCCTTCATCAAAGACTCCCATTAACATTGAGGATTCACCATCTACCAAGGTGAAAGAATCTCCTTCCAAGACACCCATAACCTATGAAAGGAGGACTACAAGATCTTCTACATGGAAGGGAAAGACAACTCTACATGACCCCAAGCCAGACCTACAGGAGGCTAAAACAGTCCTACAAGAGACACTCTCCAAACTACAGGAGACATAACAACTTAAGGAAAAGATGGGAGGATAGCTAGAGGTGAAAGAGGGAGCACAAGAGCTACAATAACCTGACCCCCAGCCTAATGTTGACTCCTATTACAGACTACTTGAGGGAGGCAAGATAATCCCACAGAAATTTACAATTCCACTGTTTTTCGAATTGGAAAAAGAGAGAGTGAAAACGCATAGGTGGATGCAGATAGCCAAGTCCAAAGGAGTTGAGGATATTGGCCACATGGAAGACAAACTCAGGGAAATGGGAAGGAAATTGAGTGCTCTCAGAGATAGAGAAGCCATTACAAGAAGCCACCTTGAGAATGAGAATGAATTACAAAGGAGGTAGCTATAGGAGAAAGAGATTCAATTGGCATACATGGCCAGCTTATCCATAGAAGCATTACAATGCAAAACACCAGCCAAATCTTATGGCCTATATCTAAAGGATCAATGGCTTCAATTCCAAATAAAAACTTTGGCACAAAGAGGCATAATGCCTTTCCAAGACTACAGGCAGTTCACGGATTTGTGTGACCAAAGCACCTTCGAGGGCAAAGCAAAGATGGCAGAGTTCTATCTACACAACATGGCCCTTACAGACCTGAATGTGTGGGACCCCACTGCCAAGCTAGGGGATCTGCAATTAATGGCCATGGCATCATGGATGAACCATGAAGAATTGAGGGCAGCAGAAATTAAAAGATTGTTAATAAAAGAGAACAACGAACCATTGATGATAAGAGTTGAGCCATCAGATCCTATGTGTTGAGGGACAAAGTCCCCTAGGGTTTTGGGTCAACACCCTAGTAGAGCGGGTGTTATCTACAGTAAAAAACAAGAATTCCACACAACTATGATACTTAAATAAGCAAACTACGTGAAGAGAGGTGCACCTAGGGGTCGTTCGTTCTGGTAGATCTAGCCAGGGTCCAAACCCTCTTGGAGTTCTTCTCGATCCTTGAACCTGCAAAACAACCAATTCAAAGAAGCATAGCAATATATGGATAAAGCATCATATAGAAATCAAATTCATAACCTATTGAAAGATGGTTAATTATACATTGAAACAATTATTCATATGTAAACCATAACAATAACATCATATGCATGAAGAAGATTGATTTTGGGAACAAGGAAAATGTTTCTTTTATTGTAGATAACTAAAACAAAGCAAGGAATGATATCACCTAAATCTTCCTTTTGCTGGCTCCAAGGGGAATCGTCCTCTGGGTCCATCCAATCCCAAGTCTTCAAAAGGCTCCTTCCATGACTCACACAAGGATATCTCAACTAGTGAAATGACATCAAAACTCAAGGAAACAAGGGTTTCTTATGATGGGGAAGTGTTGGAAGCACAAGGATCTTTAGACTTGATCAGGGATAATCTCAGCAGAGTAACTCTCTCTCTTTTCTCCTCCCTTAGGCCTTCCCAATGAAGCCTTTTTATACTTCTTCCAAAGTAGTTTTTTAGTTGGGAATTCATTGGGAACAGTTGGGCCATGGGCACTAATAGGTAATCAACAGGTAAAAACCATGATCTCCGCCCAAAATTAAGGAGATTTAATTTTTTTAAGTGTTTTAAGACATATATGCGGGTTGGGTATACACTGACCCGCGTACACACGCGTTTAGCTCAGGGCAATGTCGCATACAAGGAGTAAAACATTTTTTTTAAGTATTTGGACCAAGTCTGGAAGGAGGGGTTGCCCTAGGCCACAAATGCAGCATGACAAATATCAAGCGTGAGATTTGGAGCTATAACAGATGACCCCTAATATATAAGGTCAGAAGGGGTACATGATCGCCGAAATGTGTTAAGTACATGGAAAGGAAACCTTTCAAAAACTGAGAATGACTTCACCAGATTTCAGCCTGCCAAGCCACAAAAGGAGATCAGAAAGAAACAATGTTTGAGGCGGGCATACCCATGCTCAGAGAAAGTAAAGCATGTCCGCATATCAAGTACAAGTGGATCCACTAAGTATACAAGTATAGAAGACTGGAAATACATAATGGATCATCTGATCATAATAGAACAAGTACATGTCTGAATATCACATATAAGAAGATCAATGAAGCTGAAAGATGAAGTTGATCAATGATGTGAAAAACTGATCTCAATAGTACCAAGTGAACATGATGGAATAAGATGGTACTACATTGCAAACTCGGGAGCCAGCATAAGCATGTCGCCATGAATGACTGCAACATATAAGGTGGAATGGTATCAACTAGCAGCAACAGGAGCAACTGTCAAGTGAACCAATGAATGTTGATGCAACCTGAGGTCTTCACTGACCACCATGGTACATTTTTACACAATGGAAATGAATGAGCTGAAGTCGACCATGTGAGAAATCGTTTGATTATTGGTCATTGATGTACCGTTAACAAATGCGAGACTACTCACCAATGATGATAATGAGAGTCAAGGTACCCCAGTACAATCTAACGTGCGAATAAATGATCTGAAGTCGAACGCCTGGAAGAATCTATTGATCAGGATACAATGATGGTTTCCCACTATCGATAGCAAAGGATCTACCACTGATGACTGCAAACCCCAAGGTACTGCCAAATGGATTCTAGACTTTTTCCCTAGAGCAATGAGTTGTAGTCAATGGGGAAAGATCTGCTAGAAGGAAGGCATTAAGGCATCCTTCATCAGTCTAGCGTGAGTGTAACCCGCAGGCCAACAATGTGGAAGGAATCAAATGAAAAAGATGGAGTAACCCAACCGAAGCACATTTCAGGCGTACACAAGATGTAGCTAGCGCACGACAAAAACTATCTGAACCAACCAATAATGAAAGCTAACACAGAGGCGAGGCATCCACCAATAGGGTCAAATGGAAACCAAGGTATTGCACGAATCCCACTGTGTGATAATGTAAGTTGATGTTGAACACAAGGGAATCCACTCAGTCAAAGACCCATGATATTGATCAATGCTGAGCACAAGGTGACCTATCAATAATGAAAATAGAGCTAGGGTGTGGCTCTAGGCCTGTCCTCAGAGCAACAAGTCATCGTCGATAAGGACAAGACCCGCTAGCAGGAAGTCAATGAAGACCTTCTCAAACCGGCATGAGTAAAGGACCAATATAACTGATGTGATGATAGACAAGACACTGACAACTAGGGATGGCCAACTGAAAAATGAGTCAAGAGGCACCGCAAAGCGGCTGACTCAAGCCAACTTTCCTTGAACAAAAGCACGACTCAATGATGACCATGTGGCAGCATATGATGACTCTGTATAAGTTCGTCATGCAGGAGGCATGAACGAACTCTCCATATGATTGGAAGAGATAACCAATCGGAGGAGAACTGACTCAATAACAAGGTTAAGGCATAGCTAAGTCAAACTAAATCCTGCCAAAATAGAGGAGAGATTTTCTTTTGAGTGCTTTGTTCGAAGGTGACACGACTGACTCTAGTTGCCAACAATAAATGGAAATACTGTCCCGTTCCTGCTCTTTTCGGAATATATAATTTTTTGTCTTTTTCTTTAAGCTGGAAAAATAATAAAATAATGCTATAGTACAGTGGAAAGAATGAGTGTCGGTGAATCAGATGATCTAGTTCCTGGGACTGGAACAATCCTATGCTCAATGTAGGGAGGCGAAAACTAAAGACACTCAAAGGTATGTTCCTTCCACGGGTGATAATGTGTCAAGTTACAGAAGTTAAGGGATTGAAAGTTTGATTTTTTCATAAGACATGGTCAAAAAGTGGCTTAAACATGAGTCCAAGTGAAGCTGGCTCAAGGCCAAAAGGTGCAAATGATCAAAATGCAATGCAGTAGTACAACTCAACACAAAGGAGCCTCTAGGGTATAAGGCCAGAACGAAGCGAAGAAGCAAAGAGGAATGAGTCTTCAATGCATAAGTCATGCGGGGACTACAGAGGACTCCCGAGCCTACTCAATAAAGAAGCATAGGCAACCAATGTCAGTGAGGTGCTAACTATGATGCCCATGAAAAGGATGGCTCTACCATCGTGCCATGATTTAAAAAATCAATGAGTGAAGATGGTTTACAAACCATAACACGATGGGATCAACCCTATGGCAAGTTTATCGACAAATAGAGGCTAGTATGCAAAATGCAACGGAAAAATGGCTTCCCTAACCTATATGCCAGTGAGAAAACGATACCAACCATGATGGGTCAGTAGTCATGGAACCAACTCGAAACTGTCGAAAAGCATCCAAAATGTCTTGAAAAACAATCCATTCTCGACACTCCAAGCTCCCAAGTTAAAAGATACATGAGACAAAACAAAATCAAGTTTTGAAAAAATTTGACATTTTCAAAGTTTATAAAATAGTTTTTTGTCTCACCTTTGTTACCGTTTGAGTTGAGAGAACAAGGAGTGGAGAAAAAGAACCAAGCTTGTCTTTTGCTGAATCCAATCGTTCAAATCTTCCCAAAATCACCAAGTAACCCCCAAACTTGTCTTGCATCAATTTGCGATTGTTTTTAAGAATTTTAATTAAAGTTTCACTGTTGAATTTATGTCAAAAATTTTGTCGCGACGTATACGCAGGTTGGCCATATGCAACCTGCATATACACAGGCCCTAGATGTGACTGTGTATAAAACAGACCTGCGTATACGCCGTTTTGATTTGAAAACAAAAAACTAATGGTCCAAACTTATTTCTTTATCAGGATGACAATCACCTGGAGGGAAAGGGAGCATGCCACTATTGATGATGAGGTTATGAACGATCAACAGGCCTTGGATGCCTTAAGAGGATGTGGTTTGGTAAAAAATTTCAAAATTCCAAATATGAAGGCAAATACTCACTTGCTTGAGATGCTCATTCACTACTGGAGTATTGAGGATGATTCGTTCATGATTGATCAGATGCCACTGAGGATAGAGATTAAGGATATATACTTTATCACAAGCCTTTCCTGGAGGGGAGAGGTAGTACATTCTATGGGTCATTCATGAGATAGCCTTTCTATCGAGGACTATGTGCATATATGTTGCCCAGGCCATCCAGAAAAGATTGGAAGCCAAATTCCAATCAAGCACGTAGAGATTTTGTCATTGACGATCATCCTGTTCACTATAGCAAGAGTGAATGGATCAACCTTCTTACACCATGCTTCACGACTTGCCATGAGCTTGGCTGTAGACTGTCTCACCACAGTATTTGATTAGTGTACACCTCTTCTCACCAACTTAAAGAGCCAACTATCATCTATCAAAAAGGGCCAGACAAAAAACTTTGGGTATGGGACTATTCTGTGCTCCTTCTTTTTCAAGAAGGTCCCAGCGCTACGCCCTAGAGTACCAGTTTCGATCAGGAGCCCACGAGATCCACGGATGGGCAAGTGGGTCGATCTGATGAAATGACTAGGAGGTGGGAATGTACCATAGACAGCTTTTGACGATGATTTCTTCTCATGGTGGGAGCAACAAACACAGTTGATGATTACCCCTATGTTGGCTTAGACTTCTGGGGAGATCCTGATATGGCACTACCACCAGGCACGGCATGGGGAGATATAGGTAACAAATATTTTATTGATTTTATGATTTTTCAAATATGAAAATGAACTTAAAAATATTTTTGATGGGATTCAAATGACTAATGTAATGATCATATTCTAGATATTGGGCCAGTACGACCAGATGGATTCCCATGGCATGGAAATCGCGACCGAGGCACCGAAGAGGCGGTTGTCGATACAAAGCGGGTCCTATACACAGTTCAGTGGAACATGGTGAGATTGACTCACCAAGTATCGATGGTGGCAGTAGAGGATCTCCCTAAGGACATGCAGCATCATGTGGTTGGAATGCCATGGGACTGGGTTCGGACTCTTAGGCATGTGGCTAACACTATAGTTACATATTTGCCCGCTCATCCTAAGCCAGGTCATAGATAGTCTGGACATGATTATGGGCATTTGAGTCCCAATTTTTGTATATTATTTTGGACATACTTATGTACACATGGTGATTTTATGATATATATATATATATATATATATATATATATATATCTATATCTATATATATATATATATATATATATATTATAATAGATATAATATATATATACAGTTCCGAATTTTGATGTTTGATTTTATCGTGATGAATGAATAATGTGCCAATCTAAAGCTTGATTAGCGATAGACTCTGCCAATGAATTATTAGATCGTGGAATGTGAAAATAATTAATAAAAACAAATGATCTTTGCAACACCCTCACTCTCAAATATTGGCAATATAAACATGGATCCCTAACCCGATAAATGTTATTTAATTGAGACACTATCAGCTGTGAATCAAGATACACTACTAATGGATCAATTCCATAAGAAATAGCTTCAAATAATAGATTAATAATGGCAATATACTCAGCCATATTATTAGGACCAATGCATACTCCCCTTCATACCATCAACTGACCAATTGGATAGTAGATCACCCAAGCTGCAGAAGCGAGGTTCCAAGTGTGCCAACTAGCACCATCGGTGAATCCGAAATAGACCAAGTCATCCATCAACACCTGCCAAAGCAGATCAAAGAATGTTGATATCATGAAAACTCTCGATAATATATGTACAAAAATACAAAATGTACAAAGAAGCCATTACCCAGCTGAAACCTAGGCAAAGTACTTCTTGAGGTAGAGCCCATCAGGGGGCTCCGCCAGCTTGCTCGTAGAGATGTTTATAGGTATAGTCATTGAGCTAATCAATATATTACCTTTGGCAAAAAACTATGTTGGAGCCAAAGGAACCATACAAACATCACTAGTAGGCAAACTGGAGGACCTAGACTCGACTTCATGCAAAGGAGGACAAAAAAATGAACGATTATGTAAATATTCCAATGGTCAATCTAAAACCATCATTACTTCTAAGGTTTCTTCTTCCTATGGTAAAACAGTATCTAAGCAATCCATAACAGAAGTAGAGTCAAGGGTCCAAGTTCGGGCCACATCTCCATCTAACTCTTCCTCTAAAAAAGGAGTAGGATGGTCATCTGCAAAGTTCACAATGGACTGGTATCTAAGCTCTAATGCAGACATGGGGAATGCCATTCCACCCACTTGTCCTTCATCTAATGTGGTAGTAGGTGAAGGAAAGGTCCAAGGGTCTAAAAAATAACGAGCCTGTAAGAACTCTTCCCATGAAGACTCTTTGGAGGATGAAATGACATTGATTCTAGCTATAGGAGTGGGAAAATCAAATGTACCCATCAATGAAGAATACATCCCAACTCCTAGATTCTTGGTAGGTTGATGAGGGTTATCCACCAACAGAATGGTAGAATCTATATTTTCTCGAGGGTCAACTGGAGAATAATCCAATTGATCAGCCTTAACAATTTTCCCCTCATGAGGAAAACAAAGGACTCGAAATAGAGTCGAAACGATGGCATCCATTTCATAAATCCAATTTCGTCCCAAGAGGAGATTGTAATTTAGGTTGGCATCGATGATTTCTACTTCGATGTTAACGATCTTCCCTCCAACACAAATAGGGAAGGCCGAGATAATCCTATGTGGCCTATGAGAATGACAATCAAATGCTGTCAAGAGTGTAGGTGAAGGAACAACCGAAGGTGATCCAATGGCCTTCCAACATGACATTGACATGATGCACGTGGAAGCTCCCTCATCAATAATGGTTCGAAAAATGTTAGTTTTCCGGTAAGTAGACTTTATTTGAAAAGCCATATGATGAGGGAGTCTCTTTTTTACATTGATCATGTGAAAAGTGAGCACTAAGGAATTGTTTGGATCAACTGCCCCTATTGCTGAAAGCAAAGCACTTCATTGAGTTGGACACGACTGGAGTACCTCTAAAGCATACATAACGCATGGAATTTGAGCCATATCATCCACAATGGAGTGATTCTGAGCTGCCCTAGCATTAGGGTTGATAGTCACGTGTTTGGAAGAACCTTTCGGTATCCGAGGTATAGACTCGACAAAGGGTCGCTCGATATGGAGTGGATCCGTAGTTCTAGGAATAGATTTATCTTTGGATGTTTCAGCTTCACCATAATCATGTGACCTTGTGGCCACATTGATGTGAGAACCCATCATGAAAACATTTGAGGAATGGTCCCCCTCCTGGTTGCCCCCTGTAGAGGTACCAGGGTTTGAATTCGCACCAGTAAGTAATTGCTACCCTTGGGGGAAAGGGTTAGTTAAGACAGCCTAGGAGCTAGAAGACCCTTACTGCACTAACAAGCGCTGAGAATCTTGAATTTTAGGGTAGAGATGAGTCAAATGGTCTCCATTGCATAACTTGCATGGAAACTTAACTTTCTTTTTAGACTCATTTCCACCTTGACCAATGTTGAGTCTTGAAAATGTCATTCATTTCCATTACACTTTCACTATTATGTCCATTATATCACCTCCATTTCACTACTATGTCACCACATTCATCCCACTTTCATTGTCATTGGGCTACCTTTATGTTTTTCCAATCTTTATTAATTCTAAGCCTTTTAAGTGAATTTGTGGTTAAAAATTAGGAAATAATGTGCATAAGCTTATACCTAACCAATGGGTTGAGATTGTTGACATGTGCAGGTTGAAAGGAGACTTCTAGAAGACCCTTATGTGGCACTCTAAGGCCAAATTCGAATTTGAGTGGAAAGAATCATGGGATCATGAGGATATGTGTCACATCTCCTAATTGTATTGTAACTCTAAAAAGACATGTGTCTTATCAGTTTCTATTTTGATTAGGACTCTAGAGGTAGAGGGAGAGATTCATGGATTATCATTAATGAGATGGCT
>APFE030796819.1:0-67959 GCA_000404065.3 Pinus taeda | reverse complement strand
AAACAACGAAGTAAGAAAGAGGTTAACTAAGCACATATAGTGCACCACACTTCATCAGTTTACGAACCCCGGGTTGACAATTAATACTAGCAATTTAGATAACACTAAATTGACTAAACAACCAACACCATTGCTGGGCTTATTCGCATCACCCTTCCCATCTTGATTCTTCTTTTTACCTCGTCCCTTCTTCTTCCCATCGGAATTTTGATTTCCTTTGGGATTAGAAGCTTGAACGATGTTTACAGAAGAAGGTTGAGAAGGTTGAGAAGGTGGAGTAGTAGACAGTGCATCCTGATTGGAAGAAGCAGTTTATATAGACAACTGCTACAATTGGCTCAGAAGGTTCACCACATTCGCATCAATCGATCCAAAAATACTGTCAGCATGGGGACCTGGCTTCAATTTGGCTATATCAACCTTAGTCTTAGGAGCATCAGGCAAGATTTTTTGAAGAATCCCAGACTGAGAATAAATCAGTTCTAACTACTGGGCCCGAAAAATAGCTTGCTCTTAAGAGTAGACTCCGGACAGAGAGACATCTTTGGAGATATCAGGTTGTAACGATTTAAAAAACCATTTGAGATGGTATTTAGGAGGAATTTCAGCTTTAATGAGCCTCTTTCTTCGTTTCCATTCCTGAATATGATCAAAGATGTGAGTTGTCGTATCCTAACGAAAATTGGCCAGAAGTTCAGTTTCAGCATCATAACGGATGCGCAACTGGAAATGGTTTAGAAAAATGGTAGTCAAATCGGCGAAATATGTAAAGTTGACCCCTAGAAACTCTATATACCACTTAGCTGCATTGCCGGTTAAGGTGCATTGAAAAAGTCTCAACCTAATTGAGTCATCGATGAGGGAATTTGATGAGCACCACAAATGGAATGTGGTTACATGGTCGCCTGGGTCTTCACCACCCTTACCCTCGAATTTTGGAATGTCTGATGGGAGTTTGGTGGGGACGAAAGGCCAAGCTAGATTGTATCTTATTGGATCATTTGTTAATTTTGTGAGATATGGCAAATTCAAAGTTGCTAGAAAAGGAAGCCTGGGAGGACCTTAGGGATTCCACCTAGATTGGGCGGAGTTCCCAAAGTTCTAAAAATATTGGCCTAGATTTTGAAAGGCAATAGGCTACCTGAAGTAATTAGTAGAACCAGTTTAACCCAAAGGTGACCCTTTTGGTCCAGCAAAACTCGGAGTTTGACCAACTCCAGCCGAAAAACCTCCAAAACCAGCGAAGTTCCCTCCTAAAGCATTATAAGGAGTTGATAACCCCTAATAAGGATTCCAAGCGGTAGCTAAGGGAGGAATAATTCAAAATGAACTAACTATAGAGTACAACATATTCCCTTGTTGGCCAAAAAATGGATTCCCAGCTCTCATGCCACTAACTGTGGGATTATTCCAACCCTAAAAGAGATTGTTGCCTTGATTCGTAAAAGAAAAATGCATAGATCCTACCATTGGATTGGAATGTGGTATATGACCACTTCCAAAAGGAAAACCCTAAAAAGATGTTGATCCACTCATCATGGATGTGGAGGCAGTTAATGGTACACTTAATGGAACAGAAGGAATACCTAGAGAAGGCATGCCAAAAGGGAAGAATCCAAAACTAGATGCATGCGCTTGGGAACTTCCACCCATTGACAGAATGGAAGTAGACCCAAACAAGGACGTGCTAGCAATAGACCCAAATAAATATGTAGAAGGGATGGAAATGGTTCCTCCCCGTTGTACCGATATAGGAGTCTGTGTACCTGTAGCACTCGCGATGGATGCCATGCTCCTAGCAGTGGTCATCGAAGGGATGTGCGTGAGGTGACCTGGACTTGAAGGTCTATGTGTCAGAGTCCCAACATATAATACTATGTTTGGATGATCATAAGGTAGAGGATAATTCAAAGCTGCTAATAGCTCTGAGAGTTATTCTACCTCAATATTATCTTTCGACTAGAAGAGGACTCGAGAAAGAACTTGGGTGTTCCTCTCTACCTCTGCAAAAGTACTAGGCCTATCCTGAACATTAACGCCCCCAAGCATAGGTTTAATCTCTAATGCGTCGGCTGCCATGGGGTGCAAACCACTGGTAGTATTGCCCCTACGCCTTCTAAGAGAAGGCTCTAAACTTGGTGGTGAAAGACCATGAAGTCTATGAGATCGTCTAGGCAATCGGTCAACCACTTTGAATTTTTTATTAAGATCTAATTAAAGACTCAAGAAAGATGAAAGCTAGGCCAACTAGGAGCATAGAGCACATGCTAAAAATATCCCTAAAAGAAGTCAGCAAGTCAAACAACTTTCAAGTATTTCCGCTCCAGGGGATGAGGACCAAACACCAAAATACAAGAAAGTGAAGTAGGCGCCTTCCGAAGATAGTCTGGGATAATTGTGGCCTAGGCCTACTAGGAAAGGTATCAGAGGAAGTTACGTTGACCTCCAAACAACAACCTGTGCCAGTGCAAGCCCCCAAGTTTCGCAAGTGTGCCCTCCAGAAGTACTACTGAGAGTGATATAATGTTGACCTCAGGTGCTATGGGATTACCCTCCACAACCACCTGTGTATATCCCTAGGATAAGAAACTAAGGTTACCAACTCATTTCAGAAGCCAAGCAGAACAGTCTTGAGGTAAGATCCGACAAGTAGGAGAGGGGGTATCTCTCTTCCTTATCTTCAAAAACCCTTGTGCTTAACTCCTAGATCTGGAGCTTTCTTGGTCTTCATCACACTATTAGATTTGCACTCTTTATTCAGACTTCTACGTTTGACAGTTTAAAGTGGCCTTGGAGAGTTTTCTCTCCACTCGCCTAATCCAAGGCCCTAAAATATCCTAAAACTTGTTGGTGTGTTTAAATTTACAATATAAAAAAGTTCTAGTATATTTTATTTAGAGCTTGTTTTTAAATGGGTTGTTCTTAAGTCAAGGGATAAACGGAAATAAAACTGGTGGTGTTTATCGATGCAAAAAAAATTAATAAAAACCAAACTATATGAAAATTCACTTGTTTTGTTATTCAATGAAAAGAAATTTCTACCAGGTTCTAGGGAACTTCTAATAAAGCAATAAATTTCTTTTTTCTTTTCTTTCAACAAGCTTCACACTCACAAAAACTAACAAAAACTATCAGATGCCCTAAAATATGCACAAACTACCCTAATGCAATGAGTATATGCCGATGCAAAAAACTTAGGATTACTCTAAAGCAAAGAATGAAAGCAAATTGTTTATCGCTTGTAATTAGCTACCTTAGATTTTTAGATAGAATATAAGTTCCTAATGCTCATTTTCGTCCAAACACTAAAAACAAATCTTAAGACAAACAAAATGCACTCTCACTCACAAAAAGAAACCAAATCAAAACAAGGCAAAAGATAGCAAAAACCAAGTTTTTAAGGAGTTTTCTTTTTCACAAAAGAAAAACACAACTTTTCAAAAGCGCTCCAAATACTATTGAATACTTTAAGACCGAAAAATAGGCAACAAAACACTTTGCAAGTTATCAACTCAATATGGGCAAAAACTCAACAAAATAGATGTTTCAAGATGCCCTGAACGACCAAAAAGCAGCAAAAAGAGCTTTGTGACAATGATCAAAAGACCAAGAAAGACAACTTTCAAAATCGTCAATCAAAAACTTTCAAAAAGCGAGAAAAGCAAATGGCCACAAAATGTAGTTTTGACACAAAGCAAGAAGATCACAAAGATAAAGTTTGTCACGAAGATTGAAACCAATATTTCTACTCTGGAAGACCATAACAACCAAGATTCTCATAAAGAAATCTCGTGTGCTCAAACACAAATGATGACACTTTGATCTGATAATCACCCTATGAGTGACCTCAATGGAAGATTTATCTAACAAAAGGTATTACAGACTCATGTGCTGGTGTGCGTTCTGTGTTATTTAAGCAACGGATCAATCAGATTTCCGATACACAAGTATTTAAATGGAAAGACAGTAGAGAAATATAGTAAGCAAACACAAAGACACAAGAATTTTAATAAGGAGTTCACCCTATTCTCTAGGGTTACGTCTCCAGTCCAGCTTTCAGTGGTGGCCTTGTTTTATTGTGTCTTTAGTAGAGAATTACAATGCAGGTACTCAATGTGAGTTCTCCTCAAGCAGATTTTGCTTGGCAGGGTGGTTCTTGGATTTCCTAAGCCACTGGAGTGCACAAACTCTTCTTCTTCCTACCATCTTTGTGACCTTCGGGTCTACAATGGACAGAGCCAAATGCGATACTCAGTCCAGACAGATTCCCCTATGGGATGTCTTGAATCTTCAAGCTCTGGTGCTCGATGCTGTCACTGGTTAGCTTGGCCTTCTGGCTCTTTCTGCTCTTCTCTTGCTTCACTGCCCTTTCTCTATATTCCGTCCTCCTCTCGAGATTCTGGTCCTTTCTCCCTCATCTCCCAAAATTTCTTTGACTTGACTGTGTATTCTGTCTCTATTCATGGCTTTTTGTCATTCGAACCCATGCCCGCTCGGTTCCTCTTCCGCCTCTATCGATTCACCTTCTGCATTTGCGCTTTTTCTCCTTGTCTCTTCAACTAGCCATCTGGCTCTGTGGCTCTCTTTGCATTACAAATGCATCATTTTCTATAAAACACCCGCTTGTAGTGTGGCACAATGATCAGGGGTAGTTAGAAAGGAATCGGGGCCTTCCCTTAGGCAAGACCCGAAAATGGAACAAAATTCCAATACACAGAGGTTTACCGGAAATACTCTATCGGGCCCGAAAATGAGACTTCAAATTCTATGAAATCACCCCCTATAAACCCATCGGGTCTGGCCCTTATCGGCTTATCACAAATCACATGCCCAATGATCCTTTGTATTGGGGATCACCGATCACCTGATCACCAACTGTTGGTATCGGCGTATCGCTATCGGCATATCGCAATCGCAATGGCCCCGGGGTTTCCTTCCTTTGGCCATGCCAACCACCGATCTGCCGATCTACCAATTGCTCTAATCGTCGATTATTTAATCACATTATCTTAATCGCCAAGTCTGGGGTCCTAATATCGCATACATGCTTGCCTCTGATGCGATGAGTCGGAGATCGCTAATTGGGGGTCCTTCCACCCTGGCCTTAAGTCTGCTCTTTGAACCTTTTGTGATGTTATTTTTCCTTTATAAGGCCTTTTATGCCATTTTTAGGAGAAATGCCTCCTTTTCCCGATCAGGGGCTACTTTGACCTCCTGCGTAGTCTCCATGGGCCTCGGTCAGCGTGATTTGACCGAGGTCCTCGTCGCTCCACGTTGGCTGCCATTGCCACTAGTTCAGGGTGTTTTCGATTGTTGTTTTGGATTCTTTAGAGATTTGTTTCGTCCCAATATAGTGAGGGTTCTTTGACAGTCGCTTATGGATCCAATTCAGATCACGGCCTTCCCACTGAAAAATATTTTGGACCACCAAAAGTTGGTTGTCTTCAAGCATCGACTAAGTGAGGAAATTGTTGTCTCACTTGTCCAATCTCAATCCACTTCGCATTGCTCGGCTTCGAACCTTTAAGCCCAATCCTGAGGTATTCCACTTGTCCACTGCGCGTTGTCCTTACCTTCCTGTCCAACACTGTGTCTTCTCATAATTCACTAAGATATTCAGGTAGCAGGTCATCAACAAAAGGTAATTGACTCTGCTCCTCAGGGTCCTCAATCATTGAAGGTTCAAACAACCTCAAGCAATTTGCGTTCGCGACTAAGTAGATGTACATGTAAGCTGGTAGATCAAAGAAAAAATCATTTTCACCAATCTTCTCAAGTACCCTAAAGGGTCCATACCTGATAGGTTTTAGCTTTTTACCTTCACCTTGCATCCTGTCCTTGCTGATATACTGCCAGACTTGGTCTCCAACTTGAAAACTATGCTCCATCCGATGCTTATCATGCCTAGCCTTGTACTTGGCCTAGCTCTTTTCCAGTTGTTCCTGTACTGCCTAGTGGATCTCTTAGATCTATTCAGTGAACCTAGTTGCCTTGTCCACATCACTGTGTCTATCAACCACGGTATCTTTACCAAAGACAAAATCCAAAGAAGACTTTGGTATGAAACCAAAACAGGTCTCAAAAGGAGATCTCTGTGTAGAAGAGTGTTTGGCTCTATTGTAAGCATGCTACACATAACACAAGTGTTCATCCCAAAGCTTAGGATGTTTGCTGCAATATCCTCTCAGTAACTGGATCACCGTCCTATTAACTACTTCTGTCTGGCCATCTGTTTGTGGATGAAAAGTTGTGCTTTTCTTTAATTTGGTGTCCATTAGTTCCCACAGACTTGACCAAAACTTCCCACAAATCGGGTGTCTCGATCAAATACAATAGAAGTGGGTAATCCAAAATGAACCCATACATGTTCAAAGAATAATTTTGCAGTTTGTTCAGCTGTAATCTGTTTACTACAGGGTATCAAAATACACATTTTGTTGAACCTATCCACAACAACATATAGATAATCATGACCTTTCCTAGATTTAGCAGTCCTCCAACAAAATCCATGGAAATGCTTTCCCAAGGGTGAGAAGGAACTGGCAATGGAGTGTACAAGCCTAGTTTTCTATTGTTGGGCTTACTTTTAGCACACATAGCACACCCCTTTACATATCTAGAAACTGTCTCACTCATTCTTGGCCAATATCAGAACCTTTGCAGTTGTGCAACTATTTTACTTACCCCAAAGTGACACAATATCAGAGAAGTGTGTGCTTCCCTAATTATCTTTGCTCTCTCAGTTTGTGGAATGCAGAGTTTTCGACAATGATATAAGAGTTATTCCTTCACATGATAGTCCAATTCTTCTATTCTTTTGCCTTGACTCAAAGTTGCATATACATCTTTAAAGTCCATATCCTGAACATACTGTTCTATGTAGCTTTCATGTAGCACAGAATTATGCTTAAGTAGGGTAGATGCATTTACAATGGGTCTAAATAACATGTCTGCAACCTTGTTATGTATGCCCTTTTTATATCTGATGATTAAATGAAACTGTTGTAGGAAATCCATCTGTAGTGTCTTGATTGCTGCAACTTTGTTTGGGAGTGTAGGTATTGAAGTGGCTAATGATCAGTATGTATCATTGTTTCTTTGCCCATTAAGTAATGTTTCCACTTTTTCACACTCTGAACTAATGCATACAATTCTTTATCATATGTAGGATAGTTAACTACTGCAGGATTAAAAGTCTTAGAATGGTAACATATGGGTTTACCGTGCTGTGTCAACACTGCTCCCATGGAATAGTCACTGGCATCAGTTTGGATCTCAAATGGTCTTTGTAGATTTGGCAGTGCTAGTACAGGTGTTGTACTAATCTTTTCTTTCAAGGTGTCAAAGGCTTTCTGTTGTTTGCCTCCCCACTGAAAAACCTGATTCAATCCTGTCAAAACATGTAAGGGAGTTGCAATTGAGGAAAAATTTGAAATGAACTTCCTCCAATATTGTGCTGCTCCTAAGAAGCTTCTCACTTCTGTAGCAGACTTGGGTTTAGGCCAGTTTACAATGACTGCCACTTTAGAGGGATCTATTTTCAATTCACCTCCCCCTACTATGTGACCCAAATAATTTAGAGAGGTTTTTCCAAATTCACATTTGGAGATTTTAACATAAAGTTTTTCTCTTTTCAAAACATCTAATGTCTGCTTAACATGCTTTAAATGTTCTTCCCACGTTTTACTAAAAATCAGAATGTCATCTAGATACACAATAACAAAATCATCAAGAAAAGGTCTCACTACATCATTCATTAATCTCATGAAAGTAGAAGGAGCATTAGTTAGGCCAAAAGGCATAACTAGCCATTCATACAATCCCTGCTTTGTTTTGAAAGAAGTCTTCCATGCATCTTACTCTGCAACTCTAACCTAATGGTATCCACTGTACAAATCCAGCTTGGTGAAATAAACAACTTCCTTCAATTGATCTAAAAGATCGTCTATGCAAGGAAGGGGATAATGATTTTTTATTGTTATCTTATTCAATTCTCAGTAATCAATGCACATTCTCCACGATCCATCTTTATTTCTCACCAAAACGATTAGTGACCCGCATGGTGATGTGCTAGGCTTGATGAACCCTTTCTTGAGCAACTCCTACACCTACTTCTTGATTTCAGCATTCTCTAAAGTAGACAACCTGTACATCCCAATGTTAGGCAAAGGAACATCTTGCTGCAAAATAATATCATGTACTATTCCCTTTTTGGGTGGCAGACCTTTATGTTCTTGAAATAAGACATCATACTCTGAAACAATATTTTCTATATCATCTCGTTGATCAGCATTGCAGCCCTCAAATACATTGGTTTTATCAGGTGTCTTTTCCTTTACAACCATCAGAAAGAACTGTTTGCATGAATTTATCATTCTTTTCATCTGTCCTGAGTTTATGAGAGTATAATTATTCTTGAGCTTATGAGATTTTACAAAGTATTCGATTCCATCTTTATCAAGTAGATACTTGTTCTCAGCTCTATAGAAAATAGCCTTTCTATCATACAAGTAAGGACTTTCGAAAACAATTCCACATATATCCAAAGGAATTACATCTAACTTAACCTCATCTACAAATGCTGACCCAAAAGAAAACTTGAGTTTGCACTGTCTAGTCACTTGTAGTTGTGCTTTATCATTCAACCATCCTAATGGGTATGGCTTCTTATGAGGTGTAGTTGCTAACCCAATTCCTTTACAATTGCTTCAGAAATTAGATTTACTTGTGAGCCACTATCAAACAAAGTATCAATCTTTTGATTTTTGGAAACAACTCGAATATGGAAAAGCTCATGTCTTTTTCTCTCATGTTCTTCATCAATAACAGATTGAGCAGAATTAGTAGTAGATGCTTCAGAATTCTTACCTTTTATACCTGTCGCTGCAATGATTGTTTCATCTCCCAAGTCTAACCCCAAATCTTTCTAAATAGCTGTAGTAGTCTTCTTCTTCTTGCCCTCGGACTTCTTAGGTCTCAGCTCTAGATGCAGAATCCAACAGTGCTCAACATCATGCCCCTCCTTTTTACAGTGAGTGCATGAAGCTTTGCCTTTTTGTGCAGTGTTAGCCTTCCTTTCTTTCCACTTCTTCTTTCTTTTCTCCTTGCTCTTGCTTACAGTGGGTTGGGATGGTCCCCCAACTTCTGGATTTCCATTCTTTCCTCTAGCTTCTAGATGAGTAGCTTGTACAGATACCTCATCTATACTAGTGGGATTAAACATGAGGATGGTATGCCTCATGTAGCTGTGTAGACCACCAATGTACGTTAAAAGAGTTTCTGGTGAGTCTAATGAGACACCCAACATCAATGCTCTCTTTCTGAATTCTTGAGTATAGCCTTGCACACTTTGTCCCTTCAACTGCCGAAGAGTTTGCCAACTCATCATGGCTTGTTGCATGTAGGCCAATGGATAGAACTACTTTTTGATTGAAGCAACAAATTCATTCCAGACAGAGATGGTCATACCATGCTTCTTCATATCAACTTGGATTCTGCCTTCCCACTAAACCAAGGCAGTGCCTCCTAGGCATAGGCTTGCCAGCTGAATCTTATTCTTGTCTGAGTCTATGTTTTGCACACTGCAATACACGTCAATTTGTCTAATCTAATTGTCCAACTTTTCAGCATTTAGCTCTCCATCATATATGGCAAATCAAATTTAACATCTAGTTTAATCAAAGATGCTTTCTTATTATGCACAGGGCTATTAGGAGGTGTAGTAAAGCTTTCTTCTTTCCCCTTTCCTTTTGAGTGGTCATGGGAATGAGATTCATCTTCTTCTTTATCTTGTTTAGAGCCTCATGAACCTTCATCCTTATGCTTTCTAAAGTCCCTATACATCTCTTCTACCATAGAATTTATAGCTAGGAAAATTTCTATGAATTGAGGGTCTGCCCCTATAGAACCTTCCTCTGACATTGTCTTCCGAGAATAGACTCTCCCAATTGTAGGATTAGTTTCCACCAACTCTCCTTCTCCTAATTTGAGCTTTGATCTAGTGAGCATTCACAACGAAACCAACACAAGCTTGTCTAACCTTACAGCCTAAAGCTCTGATACCACTTGATCTGATAATCACCCTATGAGTGACCTCAGTGGAAGATTTATTTAACAAAAGGTATTACAGACTCATGTGTTGGTGTTTGTTCTGTGTTGTTTAAGAAGCCGATCGATCAGATTGCCAATACATAGATATTTAAATGGAAAGACAATAGAGAAATACAGTAAGCAAACACAAAGACACAAGAATTTTAATAAGGAGTTCACCCTATTCTCCAGGGTTACGTCTTCGTTCCAGCTTTCAGTGGTGGCCTTGTTTTATTGTGCCTTTAGTAGAGAATTACAATGCAGGGACTCAATGTGAGTTCTCCTGAAGCAGGTTTTGCTTGGTAGGGTGGTTCTTAGATTTCCCAAGCCACTGGAGTGCACAGACTCTTCTTCCTCCTACCAGCTCTATGACCTCTGGGTCTACAATGGACAGAGCCAAATGTGATACTCAGTCCAGACAAATTCCCCTATGGGATGGCTTGAATCTTCAAGATCTGGTGCTCAATGATGTCACTGGTCAGCTTGGCCTTCTGTCTCTTTCTGCTCTTCTCTTGCTTCACTGCCCTTTCTCTGTATTCTGTCCTCCTCTCAGGATTCTGGTCCTTTCTCCCTCATCTCCCAGACTTTCTCTGACTTGACTATGTATTATGTCTCTATTCATGGCTTTTTTTCATTCGAAACCATGCCCACTTGGGTCCTCTTCCACCTTTGTCGATTCACCTTCTGCAGTTGCGCTTCTGCTCCTTGTCTCTTCAACTAGCCATCTGGCTCTGTGGCTCTCTTTGCATTACAAACACATCATTGTCTATAAAATGCCTACTTGTAGCATGGCACAATGGTTAGGGGCAGTTAGAAAGGAATCAGGGCCTTCCCTCAGGCAAAACCCAAAAATGGAACAAAATTCCAATACACAGATTTTTACCAGAAATACTCTATCGGGCGCGAAAACCGGACTTCAAATTCTATGAAATCGCCCCCTATAAACCCATTGGGTCTGGCCCTTATCGGCTTATCACAAATCACATGCCCAATGATCCTTTGTATCGGGGATCACCGATCACCGATCATCGGTATCGGCGTATCGCTATCAACATATCGCAATCACAACGGCCCCGGGGGTTCCTTCCTTTGGCCATGCTGACCACCAATCTACCGATCTACCGATCGCTCCAATCGCCGATTATCGCAATCGCATAATCGCATTATCTCAATCGCCAAGTATGGGGTCCCAATATCGCATACATGCTTGCCTCCGATGCGATGAGTCGGAGATCGTTGATCGGGGGTCCTTCCACCTTAGCCTTAAGTCCGCTCTTTGAACCTTTTGCGATGCGATTTTTCCTTTATAAGGCCTTTTATGCCATTTTTAGGAGAAATGCCTCCTTTTCTTGATCAGGGGCTACTTTGACCTCCTGCACAGTCTCCATGGGCCTCAGTCAGTGCGCTTTGACCGAGGTCCTCGTCGCTCCACGTTGGCTGCCATTGCCACTGGTTTAGGGTGTTTTCAATTGATGTTTTGGATTCTTTAGAGATTTGTTTTGTCTCGATATAGTCAGGGTTATTTGACAGTCGTTTATGGATCCAATTCAGATCACACTTGCAACAAAATAAAACAAGACCAAAACTTTCCAAATAGGAGAGAATTTGAAATCGTTAACTTGTTGCAAAACCAAAGATTGGCAACAAAAACTAACTGCTCAAGAAACACTCAGACCAGCAAACAAATATTATGAGACAGAAAGACTTGAAAAAATATCGGAAAATTAGGGTATACGCGATTGTGTCAATACACAATTGCATGTATACGCGATTCAGCCCAAAGAAACCTGTGTATACACAGGTTCATATGGGGAAACTTGCGTACATATGCCACTGTAACCTGACAAAATTATGTATATAACAGTTCACAAGAAAAACAAAAAAGAGGTCTGAAGAAACTGCTCAGACTTAAATTCTAAGTTTCTATAGGAATAGACAAATCAGTTACAACAAGAAAACCAATGGCTGAGCCCTGATTGGCTTAAATTAACCCAAACTAGGAACAACAATATTGTTGTCCCCAGTGGAGTCACCAATTCTATTGAGGGACAAAGTCCCCTAGGGTTTTGGGTTAACACCCTAGCAGAGTGAGGGTTATCTACAGTAAAAAACAAGCATTTCACACAGTTATGATACGTAAATAAGCAAACTACGCAAAGAGAGGTGCACCTGGGGGTCCTTCGTTCTAGTAGATCCAACCAGGGTCCAAAACTTCTTGGAGTTCCTCTCGATCCTTGAACCCACAAAACTACTAATTCAAAGAAGCATAGTAATATATGGATAATGCATCATATAGAAATCAACTTCATAACCTATTGAAAGATGTTTAATTGTAAATTGAAACAACTATTCATATGTAAACCATAACAATAATATCATATGTATGAAGAAGATTGATTTCGGGAACAAGCCAAATGTTTCTTTTATTGCAGATAACAAAAGCAAAGCAAAGAATGATATCACCTAAATCTTCCTCTTGCTGGCTCCAAGCGGAACTATCCTCTGGGTCCATCCAATCCCAGGTCTTCAAAAGGCTCCTTCCATGACTCACACAAGGATATCTCAACTAGTGAAATGACATTAAAACTCAAGGAAACAAGGGCTTCCTGTGATGGGGGAAGAACTGGAAGCACAGGGATCTTCAGACTTGATCAGGGATAATCTCAGGAGAGTAATTCTCTCTCCTCTCCTCCCTTAGGCCTTTCCATTGAATCCTTTTTACACTTCTCCCAAAGTAGTTTTTTAGTTGGGAATTCATTGGGAACAATTAGGTCACGGGTACTAATAGGTAATCAATAGGTAAAACCTGTGATCTCCCCTCAAAATTAAGGAGATTTAATTTTTTTAAGTGTTTTGAGACATATACGTGATTTGGGTATACACTGACTTGCGTACACATACATTTAGCTTAGGGAAATGTCACATACAAGGAGTAAAACACTGTTTTTTAAGTATTTGGACCAAATCTGGGAGGAGTTTCCCTAGGCCATAAATGCAGCATCACAAATATCAAGGGTGAGATTTGGAGCTATAACACTATGGCACTCATCAGCACACACAACCTACTTTCCAATGACCCTCAAATTACCCCTAAATATCTAGCTAATCAGGAACAAGCCATTGCACACTTTGAAGATATGCTTTAGCTACATTGGAATGACTGTGTGCATGCATGCATGAGAAGATGGAACACCCTACCCCACAGCTTGTAGATCAAAGAATACCATTCCCCCATGAGGCTGAAGGAGGCACTGAAAAGAGTTCCAATGTACAAGAGCTCTATGCAAAGGCTGAATGTCAACTGGATTGGCCTCAAACTGAGTCCTCCACTCATATTAGGCATGTTGGAAGGCAAAAGAGAAGAAGAAGAGAAGGAGTAGTGGAAGGACATAGACAGAAAGGTAGGATTTTATGGAGAACATGAGTAGACCACATTAGAAGCCTGGAATGTTAGGGAGGCCACTAGGGCCATGAAAGACCAAGAGTTTGAATAGGTTGCTCAGAGGATGAGCAACATGTTGGCATTATGATTCAAGTGTTGTCCTTGATGGCAACTCACCCAGAGGTATGATACATGTGATGGCAACTCACTCAGAGGACAAATCATAGTGCAGCAGGTAAATAGAGAGATATACGCAGGTTGACCGTGATGAAAGTGCGTATATACACGGGTTATCTGAGCAAAAGGCGCGTACACGTACACATGCAGGTTCACAGAAGGAAAGGCGTGTACATGTCGAAAACCATGGTTTTGATCCGTGGTATTTGGTCCATGTATTTGGTTTGAAATGACGACCACAGGTATTGGGTCCAAGGTATTGGTTCTACATGGTTTTGGACCATGGTATTGAGAGAAGCCTAAACCTATATAAGGAGAAGATCATTAGGCCAAGAGGGTGTGCAAGAGTGAGCAAGTGATGAACATCTGATAAAGTGTGAGATCTAGATGTTGGCTATGGGTTGGTGATGCCTTGCTTGATCTGAACCAAGGAGGCACTCATGTGAAGGATGATGAATGATGGATTGGAATCTTAAGGCTTGGAATGATTATCATTATATGGTTTGATTATGGGTAGACTAGATCTATTGACGCATGTTTATTGTATGAATGTTATGATCTGGGTATGTGCTGATGTCTGAAATAGCTGCAAAGTTATGAGTTAGAATTTGCAGATCTGTACGCGGGTTGTCTTTGGTAAAAGCATGTATACACGTAGGTTGGGTTCATCCAAATAGCATATATAGTATGAAGTATGATATTTGAAGTTGCTATTGGATCTGGTTGTTGTTGCAGAGTTATGTAGTATGTTTTGTGTTCTAGTGACCGTGTTGTTGATAGGGTTTCAGTATTGGGTGATTCAGAGATTGATGATGCAGGTTGTATTGCAATGGTGATTGTTTTATGGATCCAGTATGAAAATGTATGAAACGTGGTCCCTGGATGATCGTAGGCCGGCACCTACGTACTGGTAAACATATTGGCCAATACAAGAGCCAGGGGGTTGTAGCTCCCTTCCAGGAGCATCTGGAAAACGAGTGAAGGTTGGAGCCTTCAATAGGCGAGCACCTACGTACTAGTAAATGGAACGGCTAGTACAAGAGCTAAGAAGGTGGTAGCCTTCTGCAGGTAGAAGCCTACGTACTGGTAAAGGACTGCACCAATACATTGTAAAAGAAGTTTCTTATTAAAAGGAAGATAGAAACAAATTGCAGCAGGTGGTTTTCACCCACATTGGGTTTCCACCTTATATCATGGTGTTCATGTGTGCTCTTTATGTGTGATGATTTTTTCTGTTTACTGTTTCATATGGTTAATAATGTTCTGATGCATTCACTGAAGATGAACTAACTAAATCATAAAGGTTACTGGATGTACGCTAGTTTCTTTTAACACTGTCATGTATATACGCGGATATCCTTAACTGAAGTAGCGTATATGAATCTGAGTATGAAAATGAAAAAGTATTTGATTTGATAATACTGATTCACCCCCCCCCCTCTCAATATTATTTCCAACAGAAACTTCCAAATTTTCACTTTCAAGATGCATTGTTATGCCACGTGGGACACATTTGTGTTCCTTCAAGCAAGCGTGCCAAGATGATTTTGGAGGTGCACTATAGCCGGGTTAGTGGACATTTCGGAGTAGAGAAAATAATGCTGGTATTGCAAAAGTATTTTTATTGGCCAAAACTTCGTCATGATGTTGGGAAGTACACTACTGCCTGCACCGCCTGTGCTATTTCCAAACCAACCATCAACAAGCAAGACTTATATACTCCTCTATCTACTCCCAGTCAACCTTGGGAATCTATCTCTATGAATTACATGTCGACCCTTCCTTCTACTAAGCACGAAAACAACAGTTTTTTCATGGTCGTCGAGAGATTCTCTAAAATGGCAATCATGATAGGCTACAAGAAAAGTATTATAGCAGAGGACACTACTAAGCTCTTCTTTGAGCGAGTGTGGGTACACTTTGGGATCCCACAGTCAATTGTCTCAAATTGGGACAACAGATTCGAGAGTGCATTTTGGCCAAGTCTTTAGTCAATGTTGGATATAAAACTTACTAATTATATGACTTTCCATCCACAAAATCATGGCCAAATAGAGGTTTTCAATAAGATGATCGTACACATTCTACAAATGTACAACTGAGAGCATCCACCCACATGGGATGAAAGTCTACACTATGTCGAACAGAGCTCTCCACAGCTCAATGAGCTACAACCCCTTTCATGTAGGGTTGGGATTTCAACAATTATTTGGAGTTGATGTGGCCATACCATTTTTAATCTAATTTCAGCCCTATTTAAAAATCAATCTAATTATTATTATGTCTAAACACAATTTAAATTTAAAATATAAAGAATTTTATGAACACTAAAAAATAGGTATGGCAAATAAATATAAATATAAATAAAGTCAAGGTATGTTAAATAAATAAAAATATAAATAAACTAGAGGTATGGTAAATAAATAAAAACTCTTTTTATATCTAGTCCATAAACCTCTTTATATTTAAAAAGACTCAAAAAGGAGGTTTTATTTAGGTGAAGCCTATGGACCCAATACCATTTGGCCAAATACCATATTTATAAAAGGTATGGTAAATTAATAAAAATATAAATACACTAGAGGTATGGTAAATGAATAAACTTTTTTTTTATATTTACTCTATAATTCACTTTATATTTACGAACACTCCAAAAAGAGGTTTTATTTTCGTGAAGCCTACGGACCAAATACAATGGTATTGACCCAGAGGCATCAAATATCAGGATATGCAAACTAGCATAGAGAGAAAAAAGATTTGATATGCAAACTGACATACAATGGAAAAAGATTTTATCCCTCTCAGCACTTGGTAGATCTAGAGTGAGTAAAGATGGATCTATGTTGGTTATGTAATTTGACCTAGTAAATATGTTAAACAAGATAGGACATGACATTACAACATCCCTATAATATCAATGCCTCTAGATGCAATTAAAACAAAATTGATGTTCAAATAAAGATAAATAAACTTTGTTACAGCATAATGAATTAGTAGCAATATGAATGGATTAATCCCATAAACAATAGATTATCAATACTATATACTTATATATATATATATATATATATAAATATGAAGATAAAAATTATTTTAATTGAGATCTATCCATGAAAAGATCAAATCTCTTAAAATAGAAACTTAAGATCTATATAAATAGATTTATGATTAATTCTATGTGAATGAGTTGTAACTATATCTAAATCTAACCCTCTCACTCTTACTGTTATCTAATAAGACATTATCATGTGAAAAACCATAGGACTAATTTAATAGTCATGATTTATTATTTCTCTGTTATCTTTATTTGTTCAAGTATTTTATCTGGTTCAAACTGAAAATCACATGGAATTTATTTAAGAATATCACTCTTCGTGCACAGAATCAACATATTCACATGTAGTCGTAGTCGTACTCGTGGGTGTATAGCCTGCATCAATATTACGAGCAGGAGATCTATTCCTATTCTGAGAAGAAATTGATGATGGAGTCGGAGCCACACCCTTTCTTTTACATAAGTCCGTAACAACTGACTGCAAGCATCTTCAATCTGAATAACACGCATCTTCTCTTTTTACACAATAGCAACTGGACATATGTGGATGCTAATAGAAAGCCGCACTACACCGACGGCAGAGAGGTAAGCCGCACTACACCGACGGCAGAGAGGTTTTGTATGGGGTTTCCATATTGAAATCCACAACGACGGCAGAGAGGATAAAGTGCTCTCCTGTCAAGAGTGATCGTTGCGTCGGTTGGGAGAATTGTGGGTCTTTGATGAGTTTCGCTGTGGCAAGGTCTGCGTTTTCAAGGAGGACTTCATAGGAGAGCAGAGTAAGTTCCTCGAATATTTTCCGGCGCGACTTCAAGACTTTCTCGGCGAGGAGCAGGCAACTGGTTGTGTCGCAACAAGCTGTCTGTTTCTTGTCCACAAAGTCGCGAGCCGCCTCGCGACGAAAAATATTCAAAGATTACCTTGCTCTCTCGCAAGAAAAGGCATATCTATTCACTGCAGAGGTTATAAAATACATTAACATTAAACACTGCATAACTAGATAGACAAACATGAAAATGTTCCCTATAAACTTATTGAAATTTATATAATATCTAATAATTGTGATATATTAGCTTAATTTATTTAAATAAATAACGCATCTTTTTAATATGAATTTTGTTTAAATTAAGAGAGTAGAAGTGATCAATTTCATATACAATAATACATTACAAACAGAATACGCCTTTCCACCGGAAAGAACGATCTATTTTTAAGTGGCCAATATCCTAGCTTTCAAGTCAAAAGAGACTTGACAGCAATTTCCAATCATGCTCTCAATTAGGAAAAATATATTTATAAATGAAATTTTTTAACAAAGAAAAACCAAAGTTCATATTAATTTATTTCTATGGATTACTAATAAGATTAATTTACTCAATAATCTCATTTCAAAATGAATAATAATTTTATTTTTGAAATGAGATTGTTGAGTGATCTAATGGAGGTCTAAGGAAAGGAATAATTTTAACATCTAGCCACATCCAACTGTCAATATGTTGTAACAAATGTTTAGTATACTTGCTGCTAAATGTTAGTGCTACACGAGTTGTTGAATACTAACACTGAGTTGTTGAACGCCACTTATCCAAAGAACTCGAAAACATACCAATAAAGTCCACCGAATTTCCCCCTACACTATAAAACACACCCATTATAAAACATACCCATTGAAATTTTGATTAAGCCCTACCTATAGTTCAACTTTTGAGTGCAATCTTACTATGTAATTTGCATTTTACATTCTTGATAGAGTTCCTATAGTTTTATGATGTTTCATTTGAAAATTATTAAGTCTTTTAAAAAAAAATCTGCTTTTACAAGTTTTGTTAGTTTCGTGTCAACACTATTTAAAATCCTTCAATTTGTTTGAGTGTTCCATAAAAATCTTTTCGAGAATTACCTACTTGTTTATTCACTTTAATGGTTTATTTCTTAAATAATTTGAAGTTGAATTTTGTAACTTATTATTTTTATTTTATGTGAGTAGATAAATTTTCAATTATTTTATCTTTTTAAATTTTCAAACTTGCTATAATAGTGGTAGGTCGTTCCTATATTGGTAAAAGTTGTCATAATAGTCGTAAGTTGTTCCTATATTGGTAAATGTTTTTCTTTGAATTTCTTTTGTTCATATCATGTATTTGTTTTTGTTGTTGTTGTAGTAGTATTACGGATTGTTTTGTTGATAATTTTCATCATTCAAATTTTTTTGTTGTTTTAATATACTTTCTAGATTTTCATTCTTTTCTTTTAACAATTGAATGATATTATTTAAATCTTTTACAAGCTATTTATTTGCATGTGAAAAAGCACCTATTGAACTTCTGGCTTCATTAGAAAATTTCTCATTGTTAATTTAAGAAGCATCCCATATTTATTTGTTGTCTAGTAAGAGATGTTTGCATCTCCCTTACCTCCCTCTTTCTTCTCTTCCCTTTCAAAATTACTTTCTTGACACTACTGAAGAAGTATTACATAAAAGATATTTTTTCTTCTTTAATAGGTTTAATATCATTCACCTCAAAAATCATGGAAACAATAATACATTGGTAATCATTTATAGGAAATTTGTTGATAGTTGTTGTTGTGATACTACTTGCATCTTCTATAGATTTATCCTTAAAAAGAGGAGTTTGAAATTCAAAACTAGGTTCTACATGTGGTTGCAATTCTATAATCGACTATAATGGTATCACCTAAATTTCTACAAGCTCTAAGACTTTTGGAGGAGTCTCTATTTGAATATTTTCCATTGGAATTCTTGTGACCTGAATTTCCTCAAATTGTACTTCTTGTTAATGTATTATATTTTATTGAATAGCTTCAAGAAAGGAAGCCTCTAAAACGCTTTGTTCAAGTTACATGGATTCCTCTTGGATTGATTATTCACCTTGTGTTTGAATCACTAAAGGTTGATCAATCTACATGGCTTCAGGTTGTTTCAACTGAAATTGCTTTCTACCACTAAACTTTTTACCTATATCCTAAACTCATTACCTCTAAAAAGCTAAGAAATGTGTTTTGTTGAAGTATTCTAGGGATTCTTTAATTATTTTTATTACATTTTAATAGCATCTAGCTCTCTAAAACATTTTCTCAAGTGGTCATAAGAAAACAAAGTCTCCAAAAAACTATTTTCAAATTGCATAGATTCATATTAGATTGATTATTCGCATTGTGGTTGAACCAATGAAGGTTGATGAATCTGCATGTCTTCAAGCTAGTCGGATTGAGATTGTTGACTTGCATAAAAATAGTGACCTATATCCTAAATTCATTACCTCTAAAAAGCTAAGAAATCATCTTTGTTGTCATATTATAACAAATATTTAATTCTTTTGATTACTTTTTCATAGCATTTTCCCCTCTAAAGCACTTTCTCAAGTAGTGATCCCTCATCAGTATAAATTGTAAAACCACTTTGATTTTCATAATGATCCTAAACAATTTTTAGGGGGTCATGTTTCTTTAATGCAATACATGTTAGATTAAGTAATTCTAAGGTTATTGTCACTTTTTTTCCATGCTTTACATTTTGCAGGAATAAACCCCCAAATTAATAGGAAAAAAGGGCCAAAGCTTCTTTAATTTGTCATGTAATGCTTTAGTAATACCTATGCAGATAACTTGATAGGCTATTTGTATAAGAGAGTTTTTTGGGACATATTATGGCAAGATGTGAGGTGGCTCTTCACAACCATAAATTCTTATGTATGTGAAGGTCTCATTTATAAACCAACCTCTAGTAGGAAAAATTCCTTCCATAGATTGTTCAGGGACCCTCGCTATGGAATACAAAATAATACTTGGCATAGAGGATTCATTACTTCTTTACAAAAATTCATAGAAACATTAATTTCCTATAGATTGTAATAGTATGTATGAATTGGTTGAAAATTAGGTTGATAACTGCAATACATCAATGAGAGGCGGTCCTAGCATAAACATCATCCAACAAAAATGTTGACATGAAGAACTCTAGTACAAACTCTATGGGAGCATTGAGGATTTTTTCAATTTTTCTCTTCAAGTTATTGGATAGAATACTTCCTAAAAATAAATTTCACCCTTGTACATAACCTGATAGATCGAAGGGATTAGTCAACTGCTCAGAATTAAAAGTGTTCAAAAGTGCTTAAATATGTAGTAGAGCATAGGTCTTGATGACCTAAATCCAACGCAAGTTGAATCACTCAAAGCCAATATAATATGTTCCTCATACCATGTTCTGATTATTTTCCCAAACTTGTGAAAACATTTGCAAGTTAGATGCAAGAATGTTGATTGGGTAGCCTGTACGCTAATTGGGCATGGTGACTAGGAAAGTTGACTATGTTTATTGGGCCAATGGCAAGCTGCCAAGTGGCCACTCTGTATTCTTTCAGTGTTGTTGCATTTTGATTGATCAAAGTGGTGTTTATGTGGTTTAACGAATGTAGGAAACGTAGGCCAATAGAGCGCAACCACATGGCCTCTCTGTAGAATTTTCCACTATAGTTCACCCGATAATGCAATATACTAAAGCAAAATACTTGATCTACTTCTACAACAAACCTTGGGGAAGCTTAATTGATTTTGAGCAAGATGAATTATAACACATATAAGAGAGAATGAGAAATCAATCACACATGAACACAAAAGAATGCTCTACGGAAAGCCTAAGCTAAAAACCCTGCTATCTTTATTATCATACAAGTGGAAATATCTTCGGATTACACAAAGCTTTAGCTCACAATCTATCCAGCTCTCAGTACAATCCCTCACTGTTGCTCATCGAATGAATAGAAACAACATATGCCTTCCCTCAGTCTTCCAAGCCTCCTATTTCTTTGTGCAGTTTCTGTTGGGTCCTCTCACTGCCACCTATAAGAATTCACCTCACGTGCAACTCACCAAACTCGGAAGTAACTTCGCAATCTCCAAGGAATGAATTCCTTCAGCATGCAAGTGATATCCTCAATGGAATATTCTTGCAACTAATAGTACACTGTCCCATCATCTGATCTCAAATGGGTCTCTCACTAAACTAACATGCATGAGTTATTTATGATAGAATATTTAGTTATTTGAAGTACAGTAGTTACATGTATGCATGCATTAACTAACTGAACTCACAACCAGTTCCACAAACTATTGGAACTAATCTAACTAGATTTAACTCAGTTAACTGAGCTAACTAATTACAACTCAAAATAGAACTCATCCTGATGGTTGTTCAAGGCCCTTTAGATTTTGATATACTCCTTGCTCATGACTATGTTTATGACATGTGAGCTCTCATCTCTTCCCTCTTTTGAGTGATGAGTTTCCCATATGAAGGAAGGATTGTGATCACTGATCATATTACATTCATTCATCCTCAATCAACTCCCAATCAACGATTATCCATAAATGGTTCTTATATGCAAATAGTATCACCCCATTCATTGGTTAATTATGTGGCTACTTGTTCCATGCCCACATCTACTCATGATCTAGTAGGTGATGTAGTACAGCATGTACTCGGGGCATTGGAGCCCTATTTTTCAATTGGATAGTTTAACATGTATCCCTTCTAGAGTGTTGTTCTCTCGTTTGAATAGAACCTCTTGAAAGCCATGGCCTCTTTTGGTCTGTGATTAAAGGACCATGGTGTAGAGTTCCTTGTGTTGTGTCAAGCTCCTTAAAAAATGAAACAAGGACCATGGAGCAAAGTTCCTTGTCTTCTATCAAGATCCTTAAAAAATGAAACAATGGGATTGGAGCATAGTTCCTTGTCCTGGGTCAAGCTCATTAAGAAAAGAAACAAGGGCTGGAGCATAGTTCCTTGTCTTATGTCAAGCTCCTTAAAAAATGAAACAAGGTGTCATGAGCATGATTCTTTTCCTATGTCAAGCTCATTAAAAAAATGAAACAAATCCCCTTCAATGAAAAGTCTTTGGTTAGATTTTGTAAAATCCCAGTCAATTCTTTCACTTGATCTTGTACATGAACCTTCATACCATCCATATAGCTGAATGAAATGAAGCTTGTGGGGCATGTACCTTGAATCGATTTATTATCCTGGGGGCAAGCAAACTTAGCTCAAGCATAGTTTATCTATGTTTCAAGCTTGTGTACAAATGAAGCCAAATCCAAGAATAGTTTTTTCTCATGTTTCAAGCTTGTGAAAAAAGTATACTCAAGCATAGTTTCCTATGTTTCAAGCTTGTGTAAAAAAAAACCATTCCCACTTTACATCTCGTGACTGCCTCTTTATCAGCCTATTTTTCCATATGAGCCTTGCTTTTCCATTCCATCGTCACCATCTCTTTTGTTGATCATATGCTTTGACTTCATTGTTTTACCCTTGTCTGAGGAAAACATGTGATGGGTAGTCTTATTAACTAGCCTCTTTACTATTACATGTTTTGAGCACTTTCATCATTACCAGAACCAGTTGCTATACTTTCATACCACTCATTCCTCTAGGTGGATTCCTCTTTCAGATCTTTTCAGAGTCCAAAAATATGAAAGGATTATCAAGTACTTGTAATTTTGAACTCATTAAAGTAAATGAATTGACATCTACTCAATATAAGTTTAACCCTTTTCTGGATTGATATAGACTATTATACAAAAAAGGAACACCTTAGTTGAACATGGCTAGGAGGTTCTCTCGAATATTTTCTTCTACCCTTTTGGATTCAAGAGACAAATTATGAAAAGGGACCTGGTCGAGTTTTATTTTTTCATCTCTTTTTCAAACTCTCTAAATATGGAACATCATTTGCAATTTTATTTTTTTGTCTCTTTTTCATCTCTCCAAATTAAACTACCATGGGACACAACAGTAGCAAGGGAATCCATGCCTAAGTATATTTCGGTAGCTAAATGGAAAAAAACATAGATTGCCTTGCGTAGACTGCCTCAGCGGAACAAAACAATCGCTTGTAATGGAGAAGAACATGGATGTTGAGAATATTGTGAGTCTGTTGTGTTATGAGTGGAGTGCAATGAGATAGAGAGGTAGAAGCATCAAGGACGACAATGTGTTAGATAGCAACTAGTGCAGTGAGAGTGATATGTGGATGGTTGTTAGGGTATTTTTGAGGAGTAGTCAATAGAGAGCCCTTGACAGAGGGGGTAGAGCACAGAGGAAGTGTTGCTGTGAGTAGTAAGAAAAGACCTACTACATTTGAGTAGAAAAGACAGAGTGCAGATTAAATATCAAAACAACCATTGTTGGTACTTTACTTATATTATTGTATGTGTTAGTTTCCAGTTTCAAAAATATATGAAATAGTAGAACATTGGTAAGAGAAGGTTGGTGCCTCTTGGTAAGTTGGTGTTTTCTAACCAAAGGGTATTGGTGCCTCTTGTGAGTGGGTTCTCACAAACAAATACAAGTAATTAAGCGGGCGCTTAATTTACATCATAAATAAACAACAAATTTGGTTGGTTTTTCCCTCTCAGTTTCCATGTTAAAAACACTGTGTAAAATGTGTATGCGCTTCTCATGAGATTGTTGTATGAACATGTGTGTTTGAAATATTTTTGGTTCACTCCTTTGTGAATGAATTCTCTCAGAAGTAAAAGAAAGAGATAAGAGTTTCATAATTACTAATTCACCCCCACTCCTCTCAGTGATTCCTTATTTCAACAAAATCAAATATCTTACCATAATAATTTTACATCAAGAAAAAATGCAAAACCTAACTAACTTCTATAAATTATTTCTAGTTGGCAAAAATGAGAGAGAAAAATTCTAAATGATCTCTTTAAAGATGCATACATTAATCATTAACTTATTATTACAATCAATAAAGTTTGGTTAAAGTAATGATAAGAACGAAAAGACCATTGGATTTTCAATATTAACTTTGACTCATAAACTTAAAATTGACATTTTATGTTATCACAACTACTAGAATCTAGTCACAATAGTTAAGATAAATTAAATACTAGGATCAATTATCAATCTTAATATAAATATCACCCAAGTAAAATATTAATATCATTAAACAAGTATAAATCGAAGAAATACTTTGCCAAAGAAGTGCCATACAAATAATTGTTTTCTTAAGAAATCCAGTAATTAAAGAAAAAATATTTCCTTTCTAAATCTTAAAATATTTACCACAAAATATGAGGGAGGTACCACATATGACCATCAAATCAACGAAATGTAAGCAAACTAGTTGGATTCAACCAAATTATAACTTCTATTTACATGTTTCCATGGTCATCATACAAACTAGAATTTTGTTTTCGAAAACTTCCCTCTCTAGATCCCACCTAATAGCTTTCGGCCTCAAGAAAAGAACTCTTCCTCTATCCTACTAATATCAATTCAATCTCTATACTAATAGTACAAAATTGTGTGTCCCTCCCATCATTGTCCATACATTTATAAAAAAATAAAAGCCTAAAATGAGTGAGACAAATTACATTCAAATATCAACTTCCTAAGCCAAAAATTGATAAATAATTATTATCTGATCTAATCTATAACTTCCTAATCCAAAATGAATGAAACAAATTACATTCAAATATCAACTTCTGAAACCAAGAATTGATAAAGAATTATTATTTGATCTAATCTATAGCTTCCTAATCCAAAAATCACTTCGGATTAGATCAAGCAAAATGGGTTTGGTCATATTGTTAGTTACTAGTAAGACCTAGATATCACTAACCACATGTCACAATTTTACATCCAAAAGAAACATTGTTTTCTATCAAATTGTGCATTTGATGGTGAAAATACTCACATGTAAGTTAATTGAGTTCGTTCTCAGAAAAACCATGTTTCATATTTCTCAGATTTGTCTTTATTTGATTGAAAACTAAGCCCGAAATTTATGTCTCCTTGATTTTTCCCTTGCATTCTTTGTGAGCTCCTATAACAAGAAGAACATGGTTTCTATTAAAAACGAAACAATGGATAAAAATATAGTAAAACCAACATAAATCCACCTTAAATATGGATGGAAAATGAATTGAAAAAAATCCAATTTCTTCACGTATAAATTTTATATGAACCAACATTATTTTAAAAATTTGTATCTTTTTTTTCCATTTTCATAATTTTCAATTTTTATTTTAGCGGATATGAAAAAAATATAATGCTAATACTCCAAACAAAAAAAATGATTAGACGGATATTCTATGGATTTATGGTGTTCTTTATTAATAGGAGTAGTCTAACAAGGTGAAGGAATTGCCCGGTTTCCGTTTCCGCCCGGTAAAATGTTTGGCTCTAGCCATCGAAAATTCCTCCGCCCTCCACCACCCTCCATGATCTCCACCACCCTCCGCCACCTTTCTGCATTAAAGTCTTGATTTGATTGGAGTTGGTTTGACATAATTCGTGTTGCGGAGAGTTAATGCGCATTTCAATTCGAAATTTTGCAAATAGCAGGCTGCTCCCCTAACCAGTTCAACTCGACCCCTGCAGCTCACTAGCTCACTAGAAAAACTCACTTCCAGGCTCGACTCAGCACTTGCAGCTCACCAGCTCAACATAAAACTCACTCCCGAGTCCGACTCCACGCCTGCAACTCACCAGAAAACTCACTCTCGAATTCGACTCCGTGCCTACAAGTCACTACAAAACTCACTCCTGGGCTCAACTCCGCGCCTGTAGTTCACTAGGAAATTCACTCCCGGGCTCTGCAGCTCACCACTCAAGCGACCAGTAGGCAGGTTCATTTCTGCAGTTTTTAGGAGGCCCCTATGCATATAACCGCCATTTCTAAGGTCTACGATGGATTCGACTACAGGGAGACTAACCAAATGAATTCTAAATTCGTTTCCACATTACTAAACGAAAAGATTCTATTAATCATCTCATTTAATTACTTTATTAATGTTATTTGTTTTGGGTATATATGGTTGGGAATGTTGATGTGTCGCTGCAATCTTGTTTGTTTTTTATTTGCAATGTTTTGTCACATTGCATTGATTTTTTTTGCTATTGTTGCCATACATTAGCCTTGTTAAATCCAAATCGTTAGTATGGGAAGTAGAAGCTTCAAATCATAATGTAGTTAAGAATGTAAAATCATCTTGTAATTGGTGGTCGAATGAAGTTTTTTGGAAAGTTGACCAAGGTTCAATTGAGAGGAAAAATGATATTCCCCTTTAGGTTGTATCTCTCAAAATTATGTAGCTCCAATATTTTTGTTCTTATGGGCGTTAAAAAAGCATCTTTAAACTTCCAGGGAATTACTTTTTTCAATTTTGTGCTTTTGAAGCTCAAGGATCAAATGTATGTTGGACAACTTGCAAATTTTGTATCATCACAACATCATAGTCTATCTATTTAAGATTTTTCTAATAGTAGTCCTAGTGACCTTGCAGTCTTTCCGGTTGACGAATGCTCCTACAACCTTCATCAGGCTAATGGATGACATCTTGTGGCCATTCACCATCTCATTTGTAGTGGTATACTTGGATGACATCTTGATCTTCAGCGAGAGTTGGGAAGAGCACCTCCACCACATCTCCAAACACTACGACAACACAAGTTATGTGCCAATTTGGAGAAATGCACTTTTGGCATGACCAAAGTTCACTATCTTAGATACATTATTGATGAATATGGGGTGCATGTGGATCCAACCAAGATCCAAGTCATTTGGGATTGGCCATCTCCAACCACTCTGACAGAGCTCCACATATTTCTGGGTCTTGCCAACTTCTACCGTATGTTCATGTTGGGATTTTCTCATATCACATGGCCCTTGAGTCGAGTCACCAAGGGAGGAGTGAAAGAAAAATTATTTTGGTCTGAATCTCAATAGAAGGAATTCACAGAGTTGAAACACAGCCTCTTCTTGGCACCAGTGCTCGCATTACTAGACTTGCAACAACCATTTGAGATCGAGACATATGCCTCTGACTATGTTATTGGGGCAGTCCTTACTCAACATGGGCATCCAGTGGCATATCACAGTGAGACACTTTTAGGCACAGTCCGGAAGTATTCCACTTGTGGCAAAGAGATGTATTCCATTATGCAGGCTTACCAACAATGGAAGCATTACATTTTGGGGAAGGACACGGTCATCCACACAGACGATCAGCCCCTATAGTTCATATAGACAGAGATCAAGTTGCAGAATGATTTGCATCAGAAGTGGTCCACATACCTGCAACAGTTCCATTTGAATATCAAGTATAAGAAGGGAAACACCAATAACATTGCAAATTTCCCCATTTGACCACCAATCATGGTGTTAGCCACCATGTTCAACTCTTGTGGGCACGAGACTTCTGATTGGCCACTTTTATACAAAAGCAACCCAAAATTCAGCCACACATACCAAACACTCTTGGAGGGTTCACATGTTACAGATTTTCACCTCTAGGGTGCCCTGTTATGCCACCTGGGTCACATTTGTGTTCCATGAAGAAAGTGTGCCAAGATGATTTGGGAAGCATAGTACAGTTTGGTTACTCGGCATTTCAAGGTTGAGAAAATGGTGGTAGTACTGCAGAAGTATTTCTATTGGCTCAATATTTGATAGGATGGCGAGAAGTACATTAGATCCTACACTGCCTGCGCCATTGCTAAATTGACCATCAAGAAGCAAGGCCTCTATACTCTGCCGCCTACCCCTAGTTGACCTTGGGAATCCATCTCCATGGATTACATGTTAGGATTTCCTTCTACTAAGAATGGAAACAGCTATGTTTCTGTGGTCATTGACAAGTTCTCAATGATGGCCATTATGGCGGCCTGCAAGAAGAATATCACAGTAGAAGCCACTGGTAAAATCTTCTTTGAACGAGTATGGGTACACTTTGGGATCCCACAATCTATCATCTCAGATCAAGATAGTAGGTTCCTCAGTACATTTTGGTCCAATCTTTGGTTGATGCTCGACACCAAACTCACTAAGTGCACAACCTTCCATCTTCAAACTTATGGCCAGACAGAGGTTGTCAACAGAATGATCTCACACATTTCACGCATATACAGCTCAAAGCATCCATGCACATGGGATGAGACCCTCCCCTATGTTTAGCATAGCTATAACCAGGCTCTCCATAGCTCGAATGGCCATAACCATTTTCAGGTGGGCTTGGTATTCCAACCACTATGTCCCATTGATGTGGTCATGCCATTTGCAGCTACTCAAATAGATTTGGCTCATGTCTAGTTTGGAACAGATAAGGCAAACAACTTCATTGAGCACATCCATTATATCTGACATGACATTCTGGAGAAATTAAATGCCAACTACAATCAATGACATGATCAACATCAGGTGCCACATAAGTTTTAGGTGGGCGACAAAGTCTAGTTTCATTTGCAAAAGGAATGCCTTACCAGAGGCTATCAGAAACTCAAACCACTTTGATATGGTCCTTACACCATTACCAAGGTTGTGGGAGACAATGAATTTGAGCTCAGCATTCCCCTAGTCCTTGGCCTACACCCAGTGTTCAATGTGGACCATCTTTGGCTATACTTTCCACCATTACTAGACACCTTCGACATTGCAGAACAACTCACATCAACAGAGTTAATTCCAAATTGCATGGAAGAAGTTGCAACTGATTAGATCATGGACACCCAAATCAAGCACACTTCCTAGCAGAAGATCCAACTATATCGAGTTTTCAAAGTAGGCCAACTCCTTTACCAGGGCAAGTGGCTCACTAGTGACCAAGTTTAGCAGAAGTTTCCTCGTCTCATGGAGGAATTTAATGCAATGGGGTCCATTCCTTCCTAAGGGAGGAGGAATGGTCCAAGTGGATATTAGTGGCCACCACCAGTACACTTGCACCCCCACCATTGTTTCTTCCAATTTTTCAGTTTCCTTATTTGTAGCACAATTTACTATTTTTGGCAATTTTTTGGGTCCTCAACTTCTCGAGCTGTTTTGAGGCCCTAAACGATGTTGTTTTGGAAAGCTGGGAGAAACATGGGACCATGGACTGATTTTTCTCATCTTGAAGTTGTAGTCCTTAGATAAATCTTTCTAATAAGGTAATTTTCACATCTAACAGAGATCATATGCCAAAGTTATGACCCCGGGAAGTTGATGTACCAACTTACCCAAAAAGGGGCCCATAGTTTGGTGCTTAATCTCCTACGGTTAGAGTTTTGGATGTTTATAGTTTTCCATTATTTCTCAACAATAAATAGGCATTTAAACCTCATTTTAAGACAATTCAGAGGCATATAGCTACCACATCTCTCCTCATATATAAGCTACCATATATAAGCTAGTTTATTTCCATTTTTGTTTGTAAGCATATTTCAGTATTTTATATTAATGAAATGAAGTATTATTTTTATTGTATCTCTATATTTATGTTTATCTGTATAATTTTTTGTCTTCGTGTCTAAATCTGCATCATACCTAGTGCTAACCACTTCCTTGTATATGAATTCCCTATAAGGGATCAAGAGGGTAAGAACAATACCTGAGAGAACTAGGAGGGAGAAAGTGAAGTGGACCGTGCTAAAACGTCAGCCGGATTCAGGGCTAAGTCTGGTGAGTAATAGATAGTTGTAGATGATGTGGAAAATTAAGTTTGCAAGAAAGCATGTATTATAAGAGAAGAATCTTGGGGGGAGGCTTGGACCTGGAGGCAAGTCTAATGGTTAGGAGGATAAGTCAAGTAAGCATAGTTGCGACTGCAACAAGCTGATTGTCTTAAAGACACGATGTGGGTAAGTAACTTAAATACCCATGTTATTTAGAGTAAGTAGTATAAGACTGTAAGAAAAGCAATTGAAAGGAATAGTCTTTACCAAATAGAAGAAAAGGATTTTTTTTTTAGATTCTAAATATAGGAAATAATTGAATTTTAGCTAGACACTCACTGGAAAACAGAGCGATACAGTAAAGAGAAATCATGTAGCTTAAATAATTAATTCTAGAATAGGAAAAACAATAGCCATTCAAAGCATTCATTAGTGGTTGGTGCCATAGAATCTAATCCTATAAAAGCATGAAGAAAATACTTTAAAACAAAAGAACTTAAATGGCTTACTTGACAAGATTATAAGAATTAAAAGAATTGATCTTCATGACCACTGATTCAGAGTTTGAAACCCCCAGGATGGTACCCAAACCTATCATAAATTAATGCAATAATATGCATACATAGAATTCGCTTCGAACACATAGAGTGACTATCGGTTCGACAAGACTAAGAACAAAGACATTTCGAAATCAACTGTGCTTGCAATAAAATTAATAAATATAACTAATAAGTTTCTAGAATCTCTTTAAGAGTATACAAAAAAATGACAAAAATCTCTAAATCTATAATAGTTTAATCCTTGGGTCAGTGAAGCCAAGCCTTACCACTTTAAACAAGTTCCAGTAGTGCCAAGAGAATACCATGTCTCCATGGGCCAACTACAATCCATTCAAAAGAGGTTAACATCATAAAATAAAAATAGAACTAGCAAGCTAATACTTATAACTCCACAAAAAATATCTAAGCAATACCAGAACCAGAACCGAGAGGGTTTTAGAACCCATTTCGCAATGCCAAGAAGGTTTACAAGGAAAATATATCCACTATGAGAAACAGATAGAAAAACCCTCGACTCTCATATATACAAGAATAAATGGTAAAATTCCATGAGGGATGAGCTTTCCTTCTAAAGATAACAATATAACATTACAAGTTACATTTTAACTCTGAGCCCGTGAGGCTAGACTTGAACCTCAACATAGGTAGCTTAGCCAGAACCTAATTTAACAAAAAAAGAAAACACTTGATTAAATTCCATTACTCTCTGACACTCAGGATTGTATTGGAAAATAGGATATCTCATTTACATACCTGAAGAACATTTGGGTCTAGAACACATGCCTTGGTATAGTTTTGGATAGGGTGCCATGAGTGACTAGATTGGCAGCCGCGACCTCCAAAGAATACCTGGAGTAGAGTCATAAAATAAGAAAATGTTACTCTCTATCTCAAAATATAAATCACACATAGAAACAAAAAATAACTATAGGGCTGAGTCGAACTTCTACCTATTAGGCCATGAAATGGGTGAAGGTTGTAAAAGAGGTGAAGACCTCCTCTGGTCATAGAAATTCAGGACTGAACCATAGGCATCATACCTGTTATCATAAAATCAGTACTAAGGGCTGCTACTTAATAAGATCTCATGAAACTATTTCAGACTAGGCTTTAGACTAAGGTTTAGCCTCCTTAGTCAGAGAGGGCTCTCTCACAGATTTTTGATATGCATTAATGGCAAGAAAAGATGGCTAACTCTTTAAACAGTATATGAAGTTTAAGCTAGTTGGAACAACAAAATTAGGCTTCTCCCATTGGGCTCATGGAGTCATACACTTCTGCAGTAAACAAGTAACTACTCAATCATGGAAGCCAAGGCATATAATGTCTAAATGCTCAAAACATTTACCAATAAGAACCTCAACTCAAAAAACATACACAGAAAGTCTGAGCACTAGGTGAATTCAGAGTGATTGCATGTTTAATGAACTATAAAACAAGATGAATAAAGACCAAACCACATATACTCTAAGAATTTGAAACACAAGATGAATCTTGGGAAGAAAAAGTATTCTTTCTATTACTGTTAAAGTCCTTTACATAAGCCAATATGAAAACTCTGTTTTTATAAAAATCTCCAACCCTTTTTACATCAGAGTTTCTCCTATATATAGGAAAACAAAATTAAACTACCTTGAGTCTCCTCCTCCAGCATGAGGGGAGCTCGAAAATCTATCATTAATTGCCTTATCTATATTTAAACTAACTTATTAAATACAAAGGTATTGTGCTGTAAATACATAGAGTCCCTATTCCTATTGAAACTCTAATTCTATCTCCTCGTGTGCATGATTCCTTCTTGAGCTTTGACACCTGTACTATTTCTGTAGTGGCTGAAATACATTGGAGAGGCATTCACTGAATGAGCTGCCTTGGATTCTAACTGTGCAGATGACTCATTATTTGATGAAGATGTGTGCCCTGTTTTCACGGTCCCTGCCTTCCATCAGTATTTATTTCCAAAAGAACATGCTTCAAGCTGTTTAATACCTTTGATGACCACGCATAACACCATATGCCTAATGATCTGGATACTTTGTGAACTAGATAGGTGTTCAACCCAAAACTCTGGTAACCCTACCAGAACCCTAATAATTCGGTCGTAAAGTAGCTTTAGGAAGACTTTAGCAAAAAACCAAAATATTTCACCTTTTTGCTCCAACACTTACACCTGTCATTCTTTGAATGCTTAGATAGCCTTGTATGGTTTCTTTCCTACCCTCGAGGCATTCCTTTTCAAAATTTACTGACCTCAGGATCAATTTCATTGTTTTTTTACAAAACAGTCACCTACAACAGTTTCGTAGCGCGCTATGAAACTGCTGTTCTTTTCAAAAATACAGTCTTCAATAAATTTATCAAATACTTTGTGACTGCAACAGCTTCGCTTCTGGCTTCAAAACTCCTATTTTATCTTCCTTTTATATGCCGTGCTTACATGCCTCAAAACCAATGAACTTAAGAAAAATAAAACAAAATCTTGGGGTAGCACCTGACCTTAAAAATTTGCAATTTTTATTTGGCAGCTAACTTACCCAGCTAAGCTTTTAGTTTTGCAAGCTCATTTTCCATGGCTGCAATTTCTGCTATAGTTTTCTCCAAATTAGCCATTTCTTGCTCAGCTACCTCCCATTGTTCCTTTGAAGATGAAGTTTTGGTTTCTTTAGCAATGGGGACCTTTTTATCCATATCTTTCTTTTTTATTTCTTTTGCTTTTTCTACTTTGGGTAGCTGCTTCTCCATTTCTTTGGCCTGTCTTCTTGTGTATGGTTTTCTTTTCATTTCCTCTGCCTTCTCTACTTTAGGCAGTTGTCTAATTTCTTTTGTTGCAGGTACCTTCACAACTACCTCTTCCATGTGCAATTGCTCAGCTGCTTTGATTTGCCTCCTGGTGACTGGTCTTCGTGGTTTGACCATAAGTTCATTACCAGGTTCCTCAAACCTTAACCTTTTTGAGGCCTTTGATTTCTTGGTGCTATCAGGTGATGACTGGGTTAGGTCAATAGGCATTGACTCAACCTGCACTGATTTAGCTTGCTCAAAATCAATTGCCTCAAGCAAATCATTTAGACTAGCTTTTGATATAGGGCTTTCTTCCACAGCTATTGATTTGCCTTTTTCTCTACTTAACTGACTTCTGGTTCTGACTCTTGACACCTGTTCAACTCCACTTGACCCTGGTGCATCTTTCTGGTGCTTGATTTTCTCCTTTGATGACTTAGGTGTCTCCTTTGCTGATGATTTCGGTGTCTCCATTATAACCACAGACTTCTCTGATTTACTCAACTTGGTTTTGGGCTTCTTTTGGTCTTTCACCTCCTTTCTGAGCTCAGCCAGAGTAGGTTCTTCAATTCTTCCTTCTCTTTCCCTAACCGGCAATGGAGTGAGGCCCGTCTTGCTTTGAAAGCCGGCCATAAAAATAAAAGAATCCCAATCTCTACCAATTTTTTGCAAACCATCTAACACCAGCAACTTTACTAAACCATGGTGAAACAGGGATGTTTCACAATCATCTTTCTTTAACTGGATTTTATCACACATTTTAGTAAGGCTTCTGAACAAGTAGAAAGGGATATCTATTGATGCTTTACCTGTGAAATGCAACAAGAGTTTGAAATGATAGGAATAAATTTTGTTGTACCTCCCCTCACATGTTAGGTATTTCTGGATGCCTGTAAGGAGCAGAGCATAATGTTCTTTTACGTAATTCCTAGGCACAGCTTTGGTGAGGTCCTCATTTACATACGGTTCCTTCAAAAATTCCTTACAGGGACTCATGTCAAATTTAAAATTTTTGAACCACTCTTGTCCTCCTCTCGGAATTTCAGTGACCATAGAAATGGCTTGTGGAGACACAGCAAATTCTAGCATTGACACCTTAGAATTCAAGCTAGTAAAATTCAATGCAAAAGCTTTCGTTACCTCTGCATGTCCTCCCTTCAAATTTTCGCAAAACCTCCAGCAACCAGCATTTTTAAAGGCTCTTGCTACACCTTCATCTCTGAGTGTAAGATCAAGCCCCTCTGGCTCTGTTCTTAGGCACCTACCGGATCGATGTCCTCTTTTCTCCATCTTGCTTCGAATATCTTCACACAGAGAACTAACAGCAGCTACAATTCAAAAACAACTTTGGCTTTGGAGTGCAGGCTCGCTTGCAATGATCCCTTTAAATGAAAACTCGGGCTTCTTTGCGTTTTTTCAAAAAAAAACTCGTCATACAGCAGGCATGTTTACGCACCATGAATACACATTATGACACAACCATACCTCATAAAATCTCTTAGAATGATTGTCATGTGTGTGATCCTAAACATTATGGTGGAATGATAACCTATCATGACCTGGAGAAGACATCAACTGACAAAATGTGGACGGACTTAATGACTCATCTCCCCAGACTTGACATTTCAAGAAAACGCGCTGCAAAAACCCCGAATCCCCGATTTCGTAGCGCAGACAATTATGAATTGACAAAACGCGCTACGAAATGGCTGGTAAATGATACGCTGCGAAAACGTGGAAAACATCATTGCGCAGCTAAATTGGCCAATCAGACTGCGCTGTGAAACTGCTCAAAATACAAATGACACAAACAAGACAAGACATGCCTTAAACAATAATGATGGAGGGTATCTAACGGTTTTTCACAAGGACTCACATCAATACCTTTTGAAATTCTAATTTCAAAGTGACACACATAGAAGCCTATTCACTAAACAATTTTATTTTTTTTTATATGAAACATTGGACATCATTACATACGTGGACTGTGGTTCTAAGTGATAACAGAAGGGTTCTATAGGCACCTGGTGATAACCTGAATTCAAGTCAATCTTGCTAAATTATTTTGCCCCCTTGCGCTGGTCCAGGTCACATCCTTCTTCTGTACCAATACAATTGGGATACCACAGGGTGATGAGCTTGGAATGAGGTGCCCTTTCTACTGTAGTTCCTGAATTTACCTCTTGATCTCATCGTTCTCCAGAACATAGTGTCGATAGATTGGTCCATTGGGCAACGATGCGCCCAAGGTCAAATCGATGGAGTGCTTCACTTGATAGTGCAGAGGTACCCTGTGGGCAAGGCAAAAATATCCCTGTACTCCTCCACAACCTTGTCCATCTGTTGTTGCTATGGAGAGGATCCCTACCTAGAAGTCGTGGCCACAACCTTCTTCTTTCCTTGGGGGCGAATCATAAGAAAAAAAATTCCTCATCTGGGAAATGATCTTACTACATTTCTTTATACTAATCAAAGATATGGTGGTAGGCAGGGCTACCTCTAATATCCTGCACAACTTATTAGCTAAAGTAATAATCATAGAACGAGGTCTAGACTCATATACAAAATGTCGCTTCCACAAGTATGGTTTTCCTAACAATACATAAGAAACCTCAAGAGGAGGAATGTCACACAGTACCTCATCCATGAAGGGCTTGATGCTGTAGGGAAGGCGACACTGCTAGTTGACGTGAAGATCTCGTCCTTGGTGAAGCCACCCGATGGTGTACGGTTGTGGATGTGTTGTAGTCTTTAGGCCTAGCTGCTTCATGACCTTTGCTGAAATGAGGTTCTTTTGGCTCCCGTTGTTGACAATGAACTGCAGCGGAGAATCCTTCACCCACATCTATCAGTGGAAGATGCGTTCCCTCTTCTTTGAATCTTCAACCTCAATTTTTTGGATCTTTGTGGTGGCCATGGTGACACTAGGCTTTGCATCAATGATCCGCTTCCCTTTGTCAGTTCCATTATCGGGTTCTGATTTAGAGTTATAATGTGCTTCTAATTTATAAGCCTTCAACTCTTCCACCAGTGATTGCTTGGCCCAACACTCACTTGTATTGTGAGTGGATCTCTTATGGAACTCACACTGTTTTCCTATGTCCTTCTTCGTCTTCGTGGTGTTATTCTTTGCTTGCGAATTTGGTGGGTTGTCCTGGGTAGCCCCACCTTGGATTGGTCCTTTGTTCTGTGGTTTGGGGGCGCCTTTTCCTTGCTTTGGATTCGCAGATCCAAAGTCTCACTTCTTCTGTTTAAAATTCTGCTCAATATTTACAATGCACCAATACGTCGTGTCAAGCGAGGAGATGTCCAAGAGTTCCATCTCATCCTCGATGTACTTGTGTAGATAACTGCGATACTTGAGCACCAAATGCCGCTCAGTATCCTTGATACCCAGCTTCATGCGAAGGGTATGGAAAGTATTTGTGAACTATGGCACATCTTGGTCCCTTCCTTGTTGTAGCATGGTCCACTTTATGTATTTATCTTCATAGCTCCCAACGGGGTAATACTATTCCTTGATTGCGTCTCGAAAATAATTCGAAGTGGGTGTGGCTAAAAACAACGAGGGTTCACTCTCATCCTTTTGTTCACAGTCGGTTTCCCACCAGTCCTTGACGTGTGGGGAAACTTTGGGAAGTGCAAAAGTAATATTTTCCCGATTAGAAAATTCATGAATTGAAAAATATCCTTCCAACATATTTAACCATTTATCTATGACGTCTACAACTATCAGGCCTTCAAATATGGAAATATCGAAGTTAAATTGTACCTTAAAAGGAGTAGCACCTCTAGAGTGACTATTGAATGAAGATGCATTGCCTGTGGGTAGTCGTCAAAGGATCTGGGCAAATTTATCCATCATCGCATCCCTCTGTCACTCAAGGGATTCCTCGAGCAACATTTTCAAAAGATCTCTTGCTCCCTAGTCTTTATTTTCTTCTGCCATGGGAAGTCGTTAGGTTTTTTGAGGCTGATCCTACAATGGCTCAACTAGATTGAGCCCTAACTCCTTATACCTTGACCTCGTTGGGGGAATGCAGAGAAAAACAGAGAAAGAGTAGACTGCTTTGATACCATTGATCAGAACTTAAATAGGATTGCTACAACTTATAAATATAATAATAAACACAGAGAAGTAGTAGAAAAACAATTAATTTCATTAATAGAAAAATATTGAATTATGCTTACAAACAGAATGGAAATAAGATAGCTCGAGTGATGGTAGCTTATCTCTGAGAAGAGACATGGTGGCTACATGCCTATGAACTGAGTTACAAAGAGGCTCAAGGGCCTTTTTATTATTGAACAATAAGATAAAACCCTAAACAACCAAAACCCTAACCCGAGGAGATGTAAAACCAAGAGTTTATGAGCCTCGTTGGGGTTAGTTGGGCAGCCAATTTCCCGGGGTCGTAATTTGGTCATATTATCTCTGTTTGACATGTATTATACCTCGTTGGAAAGATCTTTCTAAGGAATACAATGTCTAATGTGATTTCCATAGAAATCATCAAAAGAATTTTTCCAAAAACACATGGTTTAGGGTGTCAAAATGGCCCTGGAATTTTAGGACCCAAAAAATTGTCAAAATTAGTAAATGGTGCTACAATTAAGGAAACTGAAAAACTGAAAGAAACAATGTTAAGGGTTCAAGTGGAATAGGTGGGTGGCCACCAATATCCACCTAGATCATATAGGTTGTAGTATGGTATCTCATACCTTTGGAAGACACATTGAAACCTTAGATGGAATGAATGTTGTTAAGAAGTAGTCTAGAGTATATGACAAAGTCCTGAGAAAGATGTTGAAGTGTATATGTCTCTTGTTTGAAATTGAGTTTGGGTATCTGATCTGCATAAATATGAAATGATTCCATGATTTTTATATGGCTAAAATCATGCTTCTATAGTTTTGTTTGTACTTTCTATTTAAGTTGTGCAGGTACACAATCTTCAACTTGGTGAAGATGTTCATTGATGTGATAAGCATGATGAGGATGATTATAACTCTGATGAAATGGTTGGAAGTCATGAAAGATTCTCCAATGTTAAAAAGCAGTTGATCTCCTGGAGGAAGAATGAATATAAGAGATATCCCTAAATATTAAGAGGAAGTCCGAATGAAGAGGTGCTTCCTAGTTAGGAGGGAGGGTATAACTTAGTATTATTTGAATAATGAATTTTGGAGGATATGTTGTTGCATGAGAAGTAGGAAGGAAAACATATGATTGAGGAATCTTCTATCAAATAGAAGGTTGATAGTCAACTATGGAAAGTTGAGAATAACATCAAGTTTCCTGAAAAAACCGGAGGTTTGTATTTGATTATGTACATGTAAAAGTATATTATTGATTGGGCTCGTGTTTGTTCAGGTGAATCTCTCGAAGGATTTGATAGCATGTTGGTTACCAATCAGTATAATTGGGAGAGATTGGTTATTCTTGATATGTTGGATCAAGGGGTATTGAGACTTTGCGAATGAAGCATTGTCTGGGGAGACATTAGGCCGACACTCTGTTTTGATGTTAGGAATACCAGAATTGGAAAAGGTGGTGTTGTTTATTTAGCTCAGTTTTGGATACACACCTGTATGTTTGGGTTGATGGTTAGCAAGTAAGCCTGATGGTACCTAGAGGGGTTGAAATCTTGAATCCACCTTAGTCCTACTTGGATAGATTTCCCTGGTTATGAATCTAGTCCATGGCATTGCAGTGCCTAAATTGTTGAGTGACTGGTTGGACAAATTGCCCTTTTTAGGAATGTAATCCATGGCATTGTGGTGCCTAAAGTTCTTCATGGTTCATATAGTTTGAGATATTCCATTGTATATGTACATTATGAATACCTCCCTAGTTAAGAGGGAGTGTTGGAAAAAGTAACTATGTTCAATATTCAATAAAGTACTTGAGTCATTATGTAATGTGCTTGTCAAAAGAATAAAGAAAAGAATTATCATTATTATTATTGTGACTTATTAAAGCACAGGTTTTATGCTTAGGTCACTATGTTTTAGGTCAAATTCCTCACTGAGGACTTCTAGGATTTATTCTGACTCTATAGAATTATTATACATCTAAAGAGACCCTTCTTGGACTTTTGAATGATGTAAAAAGGTTTAGTATTGAGTCAAATATGCATTATGGAAACTCCACACCATGTCGGCCTAAAGGAAGATCAAGTCGGACTAAGACCTTATTAGACCCCACAAGAAGCCTATAAAAGAAAGGGAATCTAATTCATTTGGAGCACCATTTTTCATCAAGTTCGAATTCTCTCTACTGGGAAAAAGTGAAAAAATCTTGTTGCTAGGCAAAAGTACAAAGTGGGTAGCTGGGAAAGTCTGTTGTCGGGAAGCCAAAGTGAATGCAAGTTTGGGTGATTCAAAGGAGTCAAGGAAAATCAAAATTTTGGTGGTGATCTCTCTCTATTTTGTGCTTTGGATTGGGAGATCAAAGTCTTCCAAGTTGTACTGCTACCAGAAGTTGTTAGCTACTATAAGTTACTACATAGTCAAACTTGTTGGGAATGGGTCAATCTTCTGGAGGCTGACTTGGTGTGGAGGGAAGGTCTATCCTTGGTCTAGGGTGAAGAGTCTCAAAGAATAATATTGAAAGGAAGAATTACTTTGACTGGGTTTTCCCCTCAAGGGGGTTTTTTCCCTAGCATGTGCCTACATCTTATGTTCATTGTTTTATGTGTTGCTACTTTTGGTAATTGTGTAATGAACTAAAGAAAGAAAATATAAAGAATCGTAATAATAAGAAACATCACAACTAATTATCAAGATCAAGAAAATATTTACTGCCATTCTAATTTTCCAACACAAATACCCCCAACTTTGTTGTTGGCTCAAGCTTCTTCATTAATTCTTTGGACACATGGTAGTAAACAAAGGCTCCAAAAAGCCTGAAGTGTGACACATTGGGCCTCCCCCCCGAGAAATCCTACCGTAGTGTAATCATACCAAAAATCAAATGAGTACTTTGGTTCTGCAAATAGACTATTGTGTTGCATGACTCAGCCCACAAAAGAAGAGGTAGGCCTTGGTAATGCAACATTGCCCTCATTGCTCCCACAATGCTACAATTCTTTCTCTCAGCCACCCCATTATACTATGGGATGTAAGGTGTTGTCAACTCTCATCGAATTCCTTCTTTTGCACATAAATTCTTAAATTCATTCGACACATACTCACCTCCATTATCTCTCTTGAGAGACTTCACATTCTTGCTAGTTTCTTTCTCAACCAGTGCCTTGAATTCTACGAACTTGGAGAATGTCTCATCTTTCTCCTGCATGAAGAATATCCAACACTTCTGTGAGAAGTCATCAATAAAATTAAAAAAACATTTATATCTAGTAGTGGACGTTGTCGAGAAAGGTCCACAGACATCAGAGTGGATCCTTTATAGGAATGTATGTGCTTTGTTGTCCTGATCCACTCCTAATCATGGAATGTGGATTTTGTGTACTTCCCCAAAGTACATCCTTTGCATACATCCTGCTACTCAAGTGCTCATTTGGGGAGGCCTATGGTTATTTGTTGCATAATCTTCAAGGCACCATGTTGCAAATGGCCAAGTCTTCTGTGCCAAATTTCACCGACATCACAGCCCTGGAATTTCTTTGCATTAGTGCTTAATGCAACACAGTCTTCCACATCTATCTTATATAGGTTCTTCACACGAACCCCATTCTGATTCACCTGTCGCGTGGCTATGTCTTAGGAATTCATTTCCTTTGCTGAAGATAACATCATAACCACGATCTTCCAAAAATGCAATAGAGATGATATTTTTCTTTAGGCCTGGAATGAACATGGCATCCTTGAGCTTGAGAGGGGAGCCTAACTCCCTCTGAAAGGTGATTGTACCAACCCTGGTCATGTTGTACCTTCCATTGTCCCTTAGTCCTATCTGCATCTAGATATCTTTCTCCTCCGGGTCACTGAAAATATCTCCACACCATGTCATGTGGAAATGCACCTGAGTCCAAGTACCACATGCTCCTCATCACTGTGTTGGCCACACATGTGATAAGGGTAAAATCAAGCTCGAACTTTGAAGCCAAGGCTTCACCTGCTCCTCCTGAGGTCTTCTTGCTTGCCTTTTTGTGTGGAAAATTCGTGGCATAGTGCTTGAATTCATGACAATGGAATCATTTGATTTTTGAAAAATATTTCTTCTTATCCCCCTTGGTTGGACTCTAGTTTGGATTGATATTTCTTCCCTTTTCTCTTCTTTCGCATTCCAACCAATCCAAATTTTTCTTCATCCTCACCCTTAGATGAAGTCCCATCTCTAGTGTTATGCCTTATTTCCTACTCTACCCAATAGGACCATAAGAATTCCCAATTTGGTAGCTTCTTCCTCCTGTTCACTGAATCTTGGTAGCTATGTCAGCTCTTGGGAAGGCCTAGAAGGGCTAGGCTTACCAAGTCATCTTCTGGAACATTAACACCAACCCCACCAAGTTCATCACAACATTGTGTGAACCTACTCAAATACTGCAAAATAGTTTCATTATTTTGCATCTTGATAATTCAAAGTTTATCCTTGAGTGTCAGCTTCCTCTAGTCACTACTATTCTTGAACAATTCTGTCAGAGCTTTCCACATTGCGAACAGATTTTCTTTTCCATGGATATTTGAGATAATGTGATCATGTACCCCCTCCAATATCATTCTCCTCTCCTTTGCTACATATTTCTTATGTTGAGCAAGGTTTTGGGCATCATATTCTAGTGGTTTTGCAACATTTGTCTTCATGCATTGTAGTGATCCATTGTCATCCAATATTGTCTCCATTCAATAAAATTAGAGCTTCCTTCCAAGGCATACTCTAGCCTCAATCCATTGAAGGCCATCTTCTCAACTATGAAGAGATCATGCTACAATGAACTTCAAATTCAATCCTCCCGAGAACTTCGAAAATCCTGCTCTAATGTGAATATGGATCTCATATCATGTAGAAATTATGGTGTAGATTTTCAATTTCTCATGATTTTTAATCAAAATCACAAGACACAAACCTACTCTATTTCTCTATGGAAGCTAATTCATAATTTAGAACAAAAAATTTAGACATGCAATAAGAAATAACACACATGCACACAATATTTTTCGTAGGGAAAGAAATATACTAAAAACCCCAATGCATGATTGCATTAATTTAATGAATAGAGATGTATTACAATTGCTTTACTCAATTGAGCACAACCTGCAAGTGAATAACCTATCTCTTTGCTCACTGAGAAGATCTGACACAAACTTAGCTAATTTCTTCATCTTCTTGAGCCCTTATTTCCTTGTGTAATTCCTAAGAAATTAGGCCCCTATTATTTAGGAATTTCTCCAAAGTGTATTTTCGATTCCTAAGGTTGATCATTTGACTACATGCAACACTTGTACACTCAAGAATAGTCGACAACTGATGTTACACTACCTTGGAATCCCCACCACAATTGGGAAACTTGAATTCTCTGCATGCACTAGATATTTTGGGTTGATTGATCAATTAACTAGATGATCACTAAGTTTGACTGAAGTCCCATTGCACCACTGACCTTCCACTAGTTCCTCCTACAGTTGGAACTAGTTTAACTGAAAACAACTTGAGATAACTGACCTTGATTACTACAAATTGGTAATCATACATGATTAACTGAACTATAACTCCTCCAACTCAAATTTACTATGTGAACTGGGTGACACACGCCATATCACACAAGTTAACTACATCCAAGTTGTTTCTTGATGTGGAAATTCAATTTTTCTCAATTTAATCAAAAGAAAAATCAAATTCATAATTTCTTGCTTCATTTTTCAACATTACAGGATTTATTGACTCACTAACTAATTATGAATCTGACGAGGCCCATTGGGATTATTGCACAAATAAATGGGTTAGGGTTGGATCCTAACACGATGGAAGAAGAGATGCATAAAATTGAAAACAATGGAACATGGGAGCTAGTACCTCGTCCAAATGACAAGAATATCATAGGAACCAAGTGAGTGTTCAAGAGCAACTTCAATGAAGAAGGAAAATTCATCAAGAAAAAGCAAGGTTGGTGTGCAAGGGGTACTCTCAAATTGAAGGAATTGAGTTTGAAGAAACCTTCGCTCCTGTCACCCAATTATAAGCTATAAGGATTTTTTTGGCATTTATTTGTTCTAAAGGCTTCAAAGTTTATCAAATGGATGTAAAATCAACATTTCTAAATGGTGATCTAAAGGAATAGGTATACATGGAACAACCATGGTTACCTATAGGAATAGGTAATTGAAGAAGGCCCAGTATGGATTAAAGCAAACTGCAAGAGCTTGGTATGCTAGACTTGATCACAATATTCAATAACAAGGATTCAAGAAAGGAGTTGCAGGAATCAATGTTTACATGAAGATGGACAAATACAATCTACTAATCACATTGGTATATGTGGATGATCTAATTTTTGGGAGAAACAATGATGAATGAATAATAAATTTTCCCAAGACATGTCAAAATAATTCCAAATGTTGGTGATTAGTGAGTTATCTTACTTTCTTGGACTTCAAGTAACTCAAACTAAAGTAGGTATGTTCATATCACAAGAAAAATATATCATAGATATTATTAAGTGATTTGGATGAAAGAAGGGCTATTGTGAGCACACATATGATTACAAGTTTCAAGCTAAGTAAGGAAGATGAATCTCCTATAGTGGATGCTACTCATTACATATTAATGATTGGATATCTTTTATATCTAATAAATTCATGACCAGAGATCATGCTGGAAGTAGGAATGGTGGAAACATTCCAATCAACACCTAAGGATCTCATATGCTAGTTGTAAAGAGAATACTCAAATACTTGAAAAGAACTCTTGATTTTGGATTATGGCACCCTAAGAACACAAATCTTACTTGGACAACATATACTAATACAGATTGGGCAAAAAGCATTGGTGACCGAAAGATAACTAGTGGGAATGCATTCTTCTTGGGAGCTTGTCTTGTTTCTTTGCTTAACAAGAAAAAATCATCTATATCTCTCTCCATAGTTGAATCCAAGAACATAGCAGCAATAAATTGTTGTACACAAATCCTATGGATGAAGGAAGCCTTAAAGTATGTTAACATAGAAACTGTTGAATGGCATTTTCATTGATGCCAATATTAGTTAATGAACACTCTTAATATTTATCTAGATTGCATTAGTTGGAATCTCCAATTGAGAGATGGATGGAAACCCTATCTCTAGGGTTTGGACTCTCTGAGAAATAGAGATACCCCGCAATTGATGGAGGTTTTTTAAGAATCATATCAATGTATTTTCCTTATAAACCACTATTTATGGATTCTTCTTGTTGAGTTGTTTTGGGTGGTATGTGGCACGCCACGAGAGGCCTCACGGTCTATGAGTTACATCAATTTTAAGTCGACAACCCCCACTTGTGGGAAAAATCACCAAAGGGTAATCATGTGACAACTCCTCTTTGGTTAAGTCAAATAATGATTCCATGTGGCTCTCCACCATTGACTAATTAAATAACATAAAAATAACATCATGGATTTTTATATTTATTTTATATTTAAATTTAAGGTATAATGGGTTTTAACCATAACTTCACATTCAAGTTTCCCTAATTATCCAAATCAATTTCTCCAAAGGGATTTTGGTTCCAACTTTAAAATGTTATTTTCTCCCTTTAATCTTGGAATTCGAATCCCTAATAGATCCCCTCCTAAAAAATAAATAGGCATTCCTTAGCATCTTCATGGCATCCATTCAAATGATAATTAATAAAGAACAAAGCTATGAAATATTTCATCGTAGGGTTTATTGAAGACTAGACGAGTGATATAGTTCATTTTATAATTTCGTTGTGGTTTGACTTGTAGTGGAATTCATTTGGGTATTTTTCTTGCAGCAGAACCTGAGCTTTCTGAGGTCTTCTCCAAAGCTTTTTGGCCTTCATCAAGCACAAGGGTTTGCTTGTAATGTTATTTTGATGGCAAGTTCGTCTATATTTTTAGCCCCTTTCTAGGGAAATATCTGTGGTTTGAAGGTGTCTCCATATCAATGATGAATATTATTTTATTTTTGTGATTTAACTTAATGATCTATATTTGAAACACTTATGTCTCTACGGATTGATATGCTTTCAATTGAAAATGGTTGTAGACTTGAAGTTCCATCCTGAGAAGCTCAGATTGTCATAAAAGAATCTATTGTTTTCTAATATCAATTGAAGATTCCAAATCCTAAAGTGAACTCATCTTAGTTATGAGCTTCATTTGTAGTATATGAATTTGAACCTCAATAGGGCATCACCTTATGAAGTATTTTCAAAATTTTGCGCTCTAGAGAAGGCCAAAAAACGAAATTTCAAACCTCATAAAGGAAATTTTAGTCTTTGTGGTCTTGGAAGATAGAACCTATTGTAGCATCCATTGTTATTTAAGTTTATTTCCAGTTTTATCACAAAATGAAAGAAAAATAAAAAAATATGAAAGAAAAACTAAATATTATGTTATAACGAAAAAAAAAAAAAAGGAAATGTGGAGATTTGAAAGAAATGGTTGATTTTATATTATTAATGGCTTTTGAAAGTGATAAAACCACGAGAAGATCTAGGTTGTCCGATCAACTGGCCATAGATCCGACGATAGTCGTGAGGATAACATGGACGAGGTTTATTTTGGAAATCGGATGCAATGGTGTATGAAATCCAGTCTAATACGTTGAAGTTCAGATTAATTGCGGCCATTCATCAAAAGGGATGAGATCCGACGGATATCGCGTCAAAAAGTAATCGGGTTTTATTTTTAAAATCGAACTCGATAAATCTTTAATTGGAATTTTTATTTCTTATCAATTCCATGTGGGAGTCAAAGTGATGTTGAAAAAACAAACGCGATAAGGTTTTGTGCAAAAGGGTTAATGTCTCGTTGAGTTCTGAAGGATCGGATCGTCCATTGGATGAGTGATTAGATGATGATCGCACTCAAATGTGTACGAGGGTTAACGACTCAAGTGGACCCAATACTTAATGATTTGGGGTTTTATTCCTTTGTTTTCAAAAACAGTGATTGGTCGGGTTTTCTTGCATTTTAGCCAATTTGAACAGTTACGATATATATGTGGCCCACAAGCCCATGCACGGGGTTTTGTTAAAATGCATTGTGTTGTGTTAAAACAGTTTAACCATTATCAAAACATCAACAGAGAAAATTCATCAGCAACTAAGCCATAGATCTGAACAATGAACAACCATCATTAGTTTTCTAAATTTCGTTACTTCCTATTATTTTATTTTCTTGAGAATGGTGTGTCTTTACCCTCCCTTGTAATATTCTGCAATAACTTTTACTTTAAGAAGTTAGGAGATAGTTAAGGAGTTTGATAGTTTTGGTGATTACCAACTGTCTCATAATGTATTAAAGGAGGAAAATTTACAGAGAAAGGGTTCGAACTTTGGAGAACCTGGAGACTAGGCCACTATATTCTTGATCAAACCGTTGATTAATGAAAGAATCAGAAGTTTTCCACACATTCTTGGGTATGATTTTTTGATTTCTCTGTTATGTGTCATCATATGTTTTCTTCCTTTAAGTATGGTAATGAAGTTGTAGGTCTTTATTTTCTTATGTAAATGAATTTAAAATCCCTTTAAAAAGTGCTCCTATAGTTGAAGTTCCTACCTTTGCAATTCTTCTAAGTTACAGATAGTAGTTTCTGTGTAAGACAACATATTATCTTTAACTTCTCCAAGTGTCATAGATAGTAGATTCTATGTAAAACGACATATTGTCTCTGACTTCTTCAAACTTTCTTCATTCATCATTTATATTTAGCAATCAAATGGCATTCTGAGATTTTTCATGTCATCGAAGTATTAAGGGTTAAAAACCAAGTCTTTCAAGCCCTTCATTTGAGAACACAACATACAAGTAAGTGACAAACAAGTGACAATAATTATAAACATTAATGTCTTAAGCACAATTTCTACATAGCCAAGAAATTGGTTTCTTAAGGGACAACAGAACCCATGCCCTCTAGGGAATCAACTCCTGAAGAAAATACCCATCATTGTAGGATAGCAAAGAAGTGATTTATATTATTAACTTTTGCAGAGTTGAACACATCATTTAGTAGGCTTATATTTCAGTCAATAATGTTTCAACCTCCATTTTTATGGTTCATCAGAACATCAAAATTTGCTAAAGTCTTTGGTGATAAATTCTGGGTAGAAGGATATTAGTTCTTGTCTCTACAGGTGAATTTTCCCTTGCACAATCTCAAATCTGATATCTATGTGCCTATAGTGTTATTTGAAGACAACAAAGGTTTATAATTCATCTTCTCTAAGACAAACCTAATTTAAGGATAGTGACAAGACTGCTCCAGTGCAAGAATTTGATTTTTGTGACTGTTATTTTATAGATCCATTGCTTTGAACACATGTACATATACATATACACTTGTTTCAGTTCCTTCCAAAAGAAGGATAAGACAACCTATTCAAGTTCTCTATGAAACAAGAAGTACAGGTATAATTTGTTGAAGAGTATCATGTTGATCTATTCTCTTATTAGTCCTAGTCCTGTAGACAAATTTTAGAGTGTCCTTATGCACAAATCATTAATGAAAAAAAAGGTTTGAATGAAGGGACCCTAAGTCAAGTTGATATACAAAAACACTTGATGACATGCCAGTAATGGTCTGAAGCTTGATGTCTATGATACAGTAAGCAACATACTAGGGACAAGAAATGAATTGTATGCTTATAGCATGATAGACACCTTGATGAATTTGATGGTGCTTTGATTTGGCAGTGATCTTGTTGAATATGACAATGACTTGAATTCAATTGAATACAACAATGATATTATAGTGAGACAGTGTTATAGTGATATTGATGTTAAGTCATCTAGTAATTTTTTTGACAATGAAAAATATGTTGTAGCTAACATCAACTTTGGACAATGACTTGTGTTGACTTTGAACAGTAATCCAGTATGCATTGACCTTGTTACGCAATATCTCCTTAACTATGGCAATCCCCTTGTCAACATTGACTTGGTTGTATACAAATATTCACATATGGTTTATGTGTTATATGCATTAGAGGAAATTTCAACCTAAAAGTGCCCATGAAATTTTCATGTACTTAATATGTAAACCAATCAAAATCCTTTAAATTTAAAAAGAGGTACATGTAAATAATTTGGAGGGGAAAAAAAAACTAGTTTTTAATTGTATTTTTGGCTCATCTCCTTACAGGTTTACTCAAATTTCAATTGTTGACACTCATTGGATATAGAATTAAATTCCACAATGAATGAGTATCCATTATGCATATTTATGAGAATACCCACATTGATAAAAATTGAAGAAACACGCTTTTTTAATGTATATTCAATTTTTATCAAAGTGGGACTTCTCAAAAGTATGCATAATGGGTACTCATTAGATGTGGAATTTAATTTTTCATCCAACAAGTGTCTACTCTTCAAATTTGAGTAAATCTACAAGGAGATAAGCCAAAAATACAATACAAAAAATAGTTCTCTTCTTTTCGCTCCAAAATTCAGAACTCTTATTTTATTATTTTTCCTTAGAAAGCCACTTTTAGGCTAATATTTCTTCTAATGGCAATAAGCTTGCATGGCCATTATAGTGAGATAGTGTGTTAGGGACTTATAATAGATAGTGATAATAATACCTTATGAGATAGTGGTTTATATGATGACATGAGAGTGAACCTTTTCCTAGTATGACAGTGAGGTATGACACTGTGATGCTTGACTATGATGACAGTGATTCTTGTACTATGACAAATGACACTTACGTTGTTGTTATTGTGATGTGTATCGAGAGCTGTGACAATGCCTAGGATTTGAGACATTAGAAGGGGCTTTCATGTTTTTCGTGAAACGGTTAGGAGAGTTTATGGATGTGCACAAGGCAGACTTGTGGCATTTAGGTTTGTGCTTATGGGCACAAGTAAATAGTGAGATAAGTGACGGTTTTACAAGTTTGTGATGTCAAAGCCGACACAGTGCAAATTATTGTGTTAATGATTATATAAACATCTTCTTGAGTTATTAAAAAACTTATCTATACGAAAACCAATGGTTTTTATAATTGTGAAGCTAGGGTTTATGAGCGGTTTGGACAGATATAGAAGTGGTTGATGTTGAGAACTGGAGTTTGATGTACAAAGGAAGATTTGAATGACATAGTTTGTGTATCAATTCTCTTATATTACAGTTTTTTTTGTATTAATTTAGATCAATCTGAAAATTATGAAACTTTATCTGCCAATTGATCATGGTGGTTTGGTGGTGCAAAGTAGGAGAGTGAAGTCTCCTTTGTTGAGCAATCTAGGGGCATCTAGATTAGATGATTTCTCTTACTTTGGTAATTGCTTGTGATGTATTTTTACTTAACTTAATTAGCTTCTTCTTTCACTTGATTACTATTATGTTCTTATCGTCAAACAACTACCAAACTATGAAGATCAAATAGACTATATGACACAAAATGTAGGCAAAAAGCCAGGGCCAAAAGCTCTCCTCTTGAGAGGAAAACCAACAAGAATTCTTCTCTTCTTATAGAACTTCAAATGATGAATTCCAAGCCCTAAGACCCTTCTCAAAGACCCCTCCAAGATGAAGTCAAACTTATCCTTCTTGATGAACATTTCTAGCTACTTTGACCTACCAGCCTCCAACAATTTTGTCCCAACAACTTTGACCTTCCAACAACTTCCAACAACTTCAACCTTTTAGCAACTTCCAACAATTCTGACCTTCCCCACCAATTTCTTCTATAACTTCGACTTCCTAGTAGTTTCTTCTGAAACGTCAACTTTTTTGTAGTAATTTTTCCCTAATATTCACACGTGTGAGAAGAATATAGAGAATAAACCCAAAAATTGCATCCTTCTTCCTTCTATCCTTCTTTGCTTGTCTTTCTTCTGCCTCTTATTTGCTTGGATGATAAGGAATGAGTGAGTGTACCTAGGAGGTCTAGTTATCTCTTAGATATAGGATTATTAGGAGGTTGAATTATTTTCCATGAGGTCGACTTGGTCCTTCTTGTAGGCTAACTTGTTTGACAAGGTCTTGGAGGGCCTTTATGACACTTTTGACTATACAAAATTTTTCTTTACAAGATACAATATTCCCAAATGGGTCTTACATGTATGACAATGAGTCCTTTGACTTCATAATTATATGACAAACCTAGAAGCACTCAATGGGAGCTTGACCTATAAATAAATTTATCTTGAGCATGAAACCCATGCCTCAAGAATGATAATAATAAATTTATTTTTCTCTTTTCATCAAATACATAAAATCGTGGTTACAGTAGACATTATTGATACCAAGCCTAGTTACATATTTCAACGCTCCCTCTTAATTAGGGATGTAGTCATAATACATACATGGTACTTGGAAATCCTTACAATGAAGAATTCTCATAAGAAGAATTGGATTGGTAAGCCATCTCATAAGCTATTTTATCAACTTATATATGTGCATATCATCATATCAACCAACATTGTCACATAGCAAGGCCTTGACTAACATCTCTATCTCTCCACAATATTAGAGCACAATGTTGGCGAGACCAATGATTTATAATCACCTTCATTATTGTCTCTCAAATCACATACCCCATCTAGATGTCCATAAGGTATGTACTTCTAGGAAAATTCCTATCTTGGAATAACACATCCTCAAGGAATTTCCTCTTCGACTACTCTTACCTATTGGATGCCATACACATCCTCAAAGAGTATCAGAAACCAAATGCTTACCCAACCCTCCATTATTTCTTCATAACATGAAGACAAGAATGATGTGTCTATCCCTCCCTACCAACTAGGGAGGATCAACTCATTCCTATAAAACGAACATGCACAAGCTCTCTTTTAACAACAAACTTGCCCAAGCTCCCTCTCAATTAGGGACTTGTTTTCAACAACAATCTCTTCTATTTGGGATCATGGTATTGTCGGTTGCTTGTAGGGCTCCTCCTTTTTATGTCATGAACTTCAACTTCTCCATCACGAAGCCTTCATATTTTATAACATTTTCATAGGGAATCATCCATCTTCTCGTCACTTTCCCTTTAATGAACCATAATGTTGAATCAATAGTCATGTCATCCTTCTCTTCATCAGAAATTGATCTTCTAGTCCACATCTGGCTATCTTTAAAACAAATACCTTTTCCAAGTCATGGTTCTTTTAGGATATTCCATACAATCTCATGAGTATTAGTTGTAGGTGACATCTACAACTCTTTTTTGGTAGCCCTATTTCAACCCAACCAGATGTTGTTCAAAAATCAAAATGAACATCAAATCAAAGTAACATTTTTAATCATGACCTTTCATCATGAAATCATCTTATTTCAACATCAACATCTTGCACATTTATGAACACATCTCCAAGACATATATTACCAGGGTTTTATTTTTCCAGTATTCATATCAGGGTCTTCATACCTTCTTCGTCCATGGAGATGTCATAAGTAATTATTCTAGGTATCAAGTGTTGATTACTTAACTTATCTTACATGACTATAGTTGCATCTTTTACGAACTCTTGTTCCTTTCTTCACATATTGATTCCCTAGGAAATTCTATACATATCTCCTTCATTATAGGAACCATAATTGGCAACCACCTCATCTTCCATATGAGGTCATATTATGTTGATTTCATTTCATCAAATATGTAGAAGAGTTTAAGACACATTGTCTACATGCCTTCATGCATGATGCTAACAGAAGAGATCCTTCTTATTTGATCATTATCATGAGAGAGAGAATTCAACCATGCTATCTACAAATATATGATGACATGACTTTATCTATCAAATATGTACATACCTCTCCCTTCTTTTGGTCATCTATACATCTTTCTAGCAACTACCTTTCCTTGCTTGAAGATGAATGTACTTCGACTAACTTGACATGCTACATTCCTTTGTCACCATACCATCATCCTTATAAACAATGGATCCCATAAAAAGTGAGACACTTGATTCTTCCAAGTAGAGGTGAACCTTCTTATAAAGATTCTAGTGGAGGATCTTGATGATCCTCATTATGCAAATGCTCCTTTCTAATAATGATGATGTATGATAACCTTTTTTATCTTGTATCTGACTTTCCTCCAACCATATATACTTCTAGTTGGTCATCCTTATATTCTTTCAATGGAGATGCCATTTCTATCATGATGATTTCTATAACCATGTATACTTTCTACTTCAGCTATCCTTTCATGCTTATGTGATGATATCATCTCTATATTGCATTAATGCATCCTATCATACTTGCGATGCTTTTATTCTCATCTATAACTAAAAATAACTAAAGATATTATCTCAGTCATATTAGAGGTATTTCACTTCCTTGTTCTTTGATTTCTTCTCTTCTGATTCTTCCACTTCTTTGCTAACATGGGTTTCATTTCTTTCATTTCTCTTCTTCTTGTCCTTCTTGAGTTTGGGACAATTCATTTTGTAGTACCCATATTCTTTACACTCAAAATATTGTACCTTTTACATATTGATCTTCTTCTTTTTCGGAGGACTAAACTTTCCTTTTCTCCTACCCATGGCAGCATATGTTGGAACTTGTTCATTTTATCCAACATCGTTTTTTTTCCTTTAACCTAGTTTCTTAAATATTAAATAATGACAAAATTTCACTTAATGGAGTGGCTTCCTTCTTTCCATAGATACTCGAAACAAAGTTGCCCATACATTAGGTAATGCATTGAACACAACAATGGTCATTTCTTTATCATAAATTATTTCTCCTAGTTCTTGTACTTGATCTCTTATTTGTGATACCCTCATAAGGTATGAGACTATCCATTCTTCCTTTGATACCTCCAGTTTGTATAATTTTGTTCTCAATGATATGACTTCTCCTATAGTGCTTACAGAAAACAATTCTCCCAAATTTTCATAGATATATTTCAATTTCTCCAACTTTGCTACATAAGGGATGAGGGAATCCTTGATTGATTCTATGGGGGTTCTTTGAGCCCTTATTTCCCCTTTCATATACTTTGATAGTTCTTGAGATTTCCCTTGAGATGGTTTGTAGATTGAACCCTTCACATATTCAGTAACTTCATACTTTATGAGGATCAAATCTATCCTCTTTTTCCATGCAAGGAAATTTGATGACCCAACTAGTTTGTTTCTCTCCTTGTAGAATGAAGCCATGTTGATAGCAGATTCAAACATAAATATAAAGATACTTCGCAAGTGGATATGCTCCTTTGATGATGATATCTTCAACTTGATGCCTTATTGATGATGTTGATAATGGAATATGTCTTCTTGATGAAGATGTATTCCTTCAAGAATGCTTGAAATGTGATCCTTTATTCAATGGGAGGGATATCACCTTGATTTCTTGATGATTATGGAAATACTTCTTCTTTATTTCTTTGTATGTATAAATGTAGAATATGGAAACTTCAAAATGCTTCAAAAGTGTATTCCTTCTTTCCTTGAGTGGAGGTAGGTTTCTTGAGGTCTTCTTCTTCTTGTGATGATGTGATCCTTGAGATGAGTACTTCTCCTTGGTGATCTTGTGCTCAGCCCTTGAGTGTCCTTCTTCAATTGGATTATCTTCAAGCTTTATTTCCTCGATGTTGCCACCTTATCTCTAATACCACGTTGAGAAATCTAGGGGCAGCTAGATTAGGTGATTTCTCTTACTTTGATAATTTCTTGTGATGTATTTTTACTTTACATGATTAGCTTCTTATTTCACATGATTATTATTATGTTATTATCACCAAATAACTACTAAAACATGAAGATAAAATAGACAAGAGGACACAAAAAGTAGGCTACAAGATAGGGCCAAAACCTCTCCTCTTGAGAGGAAAACCAACAACAATTCTTCTCTTCTTATAGAACTTCAAATGATGAATTCCAAGACCTAAGACCCTTTTCAGAGACCCCTACAATACCAAGTCAAACTTCTCCTTCTTGATGAAATTTTCTAGCTACTTTGACCTAGATGCTTCTAGCAATTTCGTCCTTCCAGTAACTTCCAGCAACTTCGACCTTCCAACAAATTCCAACAACTTCGGCCTTCCCCAACAGTTTCTTCTACAACTTCCACTTCCCAGTAGTTTCTTCTACAACTTCAACTTTGGTGTATTAACTTTCCATAATCTTCGCACATGTGAGAAGAAGATAGAGAATAAACTCAAAAACTTTGTCCTTCTTCCTTCTATCCTTCTTTGCTTGTCTTTATTCCTCCTCTTCTTCGCCTGGATAATAAGGAATGAGTGAGTTTCCATAGGAGGTCAAGTTCTCTCTTAAATATAGGATTTTTAGGAGGTCAAATTGGTGTCCATGAGGCCTACTTGGTCCTTCTTGTAGGCTAAATTGTTTGACAAGGTTTTGGAGGGTCTTTATGATAATTTTGACTATATAAAAATTTATTTACAAAATAAAATATTCCCAAATGGGTTTTACATGTATGACAATGAGTTTTTTGACTTCATAATTCTATGACTGACCTAGTGTTGGAAAATGTAACTATGTTTAATCTTCATTAATGTACTTGAGTCATCATATAATCTACTTGTCAAAAATAAGGAAAATATAATTATATTATTATTATTATTATGATTGTGACTTATTAAAGCATGGGTTTCATGCTTGGGTCACAATGTTTTAGGTCAAAGTCCTCGTGGAGGACTTCTAGGATTTATTCTGAGTCAATAGAGTCATTGTACTTTTAAAGAGACCCTTCTTCGTCTTTTGAATCATGTAAAAAGTTTAAGTATTGAGTCAAATATGATTTATGTATCCTCCACATCATGTCGGCCTAGAAGAAGATCAAGTCATCCTAAGGACCCTATTTGACCTCTAATGGAGCCTATAAATACAATCACATCAAAGTCATTTGGATTATATCTCTCTCACACAAGTTCGATATCTCTTGTAGCTAGGAAAAGTGTGAAGTCTATTGTCGGGAACCCGAAGTGAATGTGAGTTTGGGGAAGTCTAAGGAGAAAGGAAAAATTGAAATTTTGGTGCCTCTCTCTTTGTTTCATGTCCTAGATTGGGAGATCAGAGTCTTCCAATTTTCTCTGTTGTCAGAAGTTGCTACCTAGTAAAAGTTGCTAGAAAAGGGTTGAAATTTTGGGAGGCTAACTTGGTTTGGAGGGAAGATCTGGTCTTGGTCTAAGGGGTGAAGAGTCTTAAAGCATACTATTGAAAGGAAGAATTTCTTAACTAGATTTTCCCCTCAAGGGGGGTTTTTCCCTGGCATAGTGCCTACATCTGGTGTCTATTGTTTTATGTGTTGTTTCTTTGGTACTATCTTGATGAACTAAAAGAAATAAGATATAAATAATCATAATAATAATAATAAACATCACAATTCATTATCAAGAATAATAAAATATGTATGCCTTTCTTATTTTCTAACATAGTATCAGAGCTTTGGTGAAGAAGGAAGTAAAAGGCAGTCTCAAGCACTTGATCAAGAAACTATTCAAAAGGATTGTCTTAGGGAAGGAGTCTATTAAACTCAAGGAACATGTCTAACACAATCAAGGGAGATAAAAAAACTTGAAGGGGCCTAATAACTATAGGTCCTGGAAGAAGAGAATTGACCTAATCCTTGAAAAGAACAACGTAGTGGACATGGTCAAAGAAAAAGTAAAGAAGCCTACATAAGCTTCAAGTGATACTGACAAAGTGAAACACGGAAAATTAGAATTGGTGGCTATGACTCTAATGGTAGAAGGAATAAAGAACAATCTTGTCCCATTCATAGCTAACATCGATCATGCTCAGGAAATTTATGAAGCCTTGTCAAAGCTATTTACTATTAATAACATTGGTCAAGTAGAAAGTTTGAAGAAGGAGCTAAGGACCACAAACACAACTAAAGAAGACATTGTTTCATCCTTATTTGTGACAATATCTAGAATGAGGGATGATCTCTTGGCCATGATTGATGAAACTGTTCCAGACAAAGAACTTGTGATCACTACTCTATTAGGATTGCCATCCTCTTGGGGTGCATTTGTTTCAGGTCTTAAGAGTTGGAAGGAAGCTCCCACTTTTGAAGAATTATGGACTGCTTGCAGTCAATAAGAAATGAGGATCTTATTAGTTGCCAATCCTAAAGGAATATCAAATGCCTACATTTATCAACACAAAGGAAAGAAATTGAAAGGACCAAGGAAGAAAGTTGACATGTGCAAGATAGAATGCTATCAATGCCATAAGAAGGGTCACTACAAGAGTGATTTTCTTGACAATTCAAATAATAAGAAGAGAGATAGAGATCATGTTAACTTTACTAAGGAAGGAAACTCAAAGAAAGTCAAGCCCAAAGACTTTGACATTAGGGACTTGCACTACTAAGTATTTTGCTTGTATCTTTAGATATCTTGTTGTATATGTTTTAGGATTTAAAGGTTTTTAACATGTCCTGGAAAAAGACATTTTTATTTTTTTTATAAGTTTGTAGGTATCCCTCAAGCTTTGGAGGGAGCCCCCAACAACTTAAGTATCTCATTAACTTTTAATTTTTGGTTTCATGTATTCATTTAGTTTTGATTATATTAAATAATAATCACCATTATCATTCTATTGTCTTGATAAGTAAAAACATCTTCAAGAAGTATGAAGGAGGACCTCTCAAGACAAGGTTGGTCAAGGAACAAAGGTATGCTTTAAATACATTGATTTATTTGTATTGAAAGAATTATTCATTTGAAAATCTATTACTAGCATTGTTATGTCTAGCTATATTGAATCATAGTGATTCTTGTTTTGGGTGATTCATCACTTGATAAATCTACCCATCGCACTCATATTCTTAACTGATTGTGGAGAACCCTGGACAGGTTCTAGAGAACCCTAACCTAAGGGTATGCTAATGTGAATGTTTGAAACCCTAAGATGCGTAGGGATATTGTGAAATGTTATTTTTTGATAATGTCATGTTTGGGATTTTGGTATGATCAGGAAAACTTAACTTGTTAGGGTTGAATGATAAGGTCTAAAATCTTGAACCTTTGAAATTTTGGAATTGTTGGGTTTGGTATGTTTCTACATTGAAACCATAGCTCATTAAGGTTTGGTGGAATGTGTAAGAAAGAGCCTTATTACTTCTTAGAAATGATTTCCTTAGTATGGGTGTTTTTGTCTAATAAAACCTAGTCTAATCAAGTTTGTATGTCTAACTCTTATTTGATATTTTTGTTAAGTTGGGTTTGACTAATACATGATATGAAATGTATTTGCATGATGATGACATCTAGGCATATATAGATATGTCCTTTTGGTTATAACCCTAGCATGGTCTAGGTAAGTTTTATTAATGTTGTCGGGCATATGATATGCTTATGTATGATTATGAATTCCTAGATATGTGCGTTGACCTAGTTATTGATGGTCATAAGTCTTAGGATTTAATGGAAGTCCTTGTCTGAAGATTCTAGGATGGTGATATTTGGAAATCTAAGTTTTGCAACTAAATCCTAGTAGTAGTTGCATTGTCTAGTATGTGTGATATAATAATATGATATTGATTTATTTAATGATTGTTGAGATTGTGAAAATGGAATTCCATGGTTTTGGATTTGAACCTTAATCGAAGTAAAAATCTCTGACGTATGATGACAATATGATAATTTGAGATTTGTGTAAGATTTTTGAAATCTCATTTTTTAATAGGATTGATGGTTGATCGAAAATCTAGGGTTTGCAACTAATCCTAGTGGAAGCTGGTCATGTGAATGACTAAGTTGTGATTGACTTAGTTTGATTATTCTATATGAAATTTAGGATTTGTATGAGACCCTAGTGAGAAGCCTAAATTATGAATTTTGAAAAAAAAAATAGACGCTTTGTAGATCTATAGTTGTTTGAATTGTTTCTAGCGTTTTCTATATGTTGAAGTAAGGCATGTCATATCTTTGGAAGGAACATTGAAAGCCTAGATGGAATGAAAGTTTTTGTGCAGTAGTCTAGGGTTTATGACAAAGTCCCTAACAAGGTGTTGTAGAGTATATGTCTCTTGTTTGTAATTAAGGTTGGGAATTTGATATATATAAAGTTGGAATTCCTCCATGATTTTGATATTGCTAAATTCATGTTTCTATAACTTTGGTTGTACTTTCTATCTAAGTTTTGTAGGTACACAATCTTAAACTTGGAGAAGATGCTTGATGTGACAAGAATGATGAGGATGATAATAACTATGATGAAATAGTTGGAAGCCGTGAAAGATTCTTGTATGTTTAAAATAATAAGAAGCCAATCTCTCAAAGGAATCCTGCATAGAAGAGATCTCCCTAAGATTAAGAGGGAGTCCAGATGAAGAGGTGCTTCATGGTTGAGAGGGAGGGCATAGCTTGGTTTTGATTAAAGAATGATTTTCTCAGGATATGTTGTTGCATGAGAAGTATGAAGGATGTAGAAATTTTGAATAATATGACACTTATTCACAGATATTATCCTGATTATACACTATTTGTGGAATGCATGCATAATACATAACCTCCTCTACGTTGATCATCAATTTTGCAGAATTAAGAAACAATTGCATGCGCACATTGAAACATCAATCAAACATATCAACACAGTATGTACTGGCGAAGAATACAGCTGAAAACCCCTCAACTATCTGTATATTATATTGATTGAGAACATGTAACAATACATATTACAATACTCCTCGCAAGTACTCAGTATTATCTCCACTTGTTACACACAAACTAGCTCAGATCTGAATCAATCACAGGTTTAAATCTCCTCTGTTGCTTGCCTGCCTCCACAGAATATTCCTGCATGAGAATGGATGAGAATGGTTGATCCAAACTCGTATTTCACTTGTGTTGCACTACGCAATCCTCATTGGCAATCTCAATCCACTGATTGTGCAAATCTCATGCACAACTATAGTCACAACTGACAACTATCTTGCCCTTTCACTCACCTCTAACACGTGTCTCCATTGAACTATCCATGCACTGAGTTAACTGATGTATTATTTAGTTGATTTATGAGTTAATAATTAGTGAATTAATTAATAACTAATTCACACCACTCATCACTAGTGTATTCGTTAGTTAGAATAAATACAACTAGTTCAACTAAGTCAAACTGAACACAACTCCATCAACTCCTCAATCAACTCCACCAGACTCAATCACTTGAGTTCTAACTGAATTTCTTCATGCAATAGCTCAACTAACCCATAAGAAAAGAATATTTCCTTCTAGCAGTTGCATGTACCACATCTGTAGCTCGAACTAAAGTGCTACAAGAGGATAAGATAATGTTTATAGTCCAAATATTATTAAAAGCTAATAATATTCGACTGTTCTATATTTAGGCTAGCAGTCTAAAAATAGACTCCGCCCATATGTCTAAAAATAGAAGTCCATCTATTTTTACCAACATGACCAATCATCCATAAATAGCATCCTGTAACTCATATACCATGATTCATATGTCTAAAAATAGACTTTGCGCCAAAAATAGCCTACGGGCCCACTTAGTGAAGGCGACTTCTTTTCACTAAGCTCCATCATCTTGTTGCATTTTCAACAGCCAACACTGCTCTCCAAAAATGCACAAAGCAGTCTAGCTGCATTTCACTCCGAAATTGCGCAGAGGTGTCCTCCCAAGACCCTATCCCACACCAGTGCCCTGAGCTTCAAAATTGCATAATGTTTTCCAAGCTTCCATGTTTGTCTTGCATGCAGAAACTGCACAGATGAGCCTTCCAGGGCCTCATCCTGACAACAGTCTTTGTCGACTGAAATTGCGTAGATCTACCTCTTAGTGACTACAGGAAAAGGTGACATGTTGAAACTGCTTCCAAGGAGTTGAGGAGAAGGACTAAGGAACTAAGTAATGGAAAAGATCAAGACCACATGCAAACTCCATCGGATGCATGATCATCTTGAGGGAAAGTATGGTAAGTAAAGAACACCTTTCCAAGTACACCTCTTAGTTGAGTTTCTAGGACTGCTTGTCATTGGCATATCACCCTGTCCTCAATAACATGCATGTGCGCAAACACGAAAAGTTATTTTATGTGTTTCTTCTACATGTCTTGCTTCCTTTTCACTTGTTCGACCAACTATCGTCTTTGACATGTTGATTGATATGTCATGCTTGTGACCTCATTCTGCTAATGTTGAAGGTTGTGTTTGAGTTGTGTTCGCTATGTAAACATCTATCATACTCAACCACAATGCTGTAAGTAATGTTGCACAAGTGTCATCATGGTTGTCTTAATGTCTATCTAAAGTGTTTCACTTGTCGCTTTCACCATTTGATAGTCCCGCAGTCATTCACACTGAGCATGTTGTTGGTTCGAGGTGTCTTGTTGTTGAGTCGTGTCGAGTGTGTGTTCGCAAGGTCGTTCATGTATGAAGTCACTCATTTACACACTTAGTCATTTTGTTGAAACTTTTTCAACCAGACCACACTCCAATAGCCAGGCCTTCGTTGAGATGCATTGCGCAGTCTCAACCCTCAATGAACATGTACTACTGCCCAAAATTGTGCAAAGCTTGAGGGTGCCTCCCAAGCCGTCTACACTGCGCAATCTTGGAATCAACTGGACTGACTATCACCTAGAACAACGTAAAAGTCTCTCATTAAGCCATTTCAATATGTGTTGCCCGCAAGCAAAGCCATCAAGCCTCTAGCTGGTCAACTAGAGTTTGACCAGGTAGTGACCCCAGGCCTCACTCCTCCAAAAAATTGTGCAAATGTTTACAAGCATGCCTACTTCCACTGACTAGAGAAATTGTGCAGACATGTTAGACAGACACCTGCAGCCTGTCACTGCACTACCCTCAAAACTTGCACAGCTTTTCCAGCCAGTCACCCTGTCAATAGGTCTGTTGCTCCTCCTGAAAACTGTGTAGTTTTCAAGAGCAGTCTCCCAGCTTCCTAGCATCCTACTCAGCTCAAAAACTACGCAAGGATGTCAAGCAGGCCAACCTGCTAGCTCTACGCAGTTTTTCCAAGAGCCTCCTGTAGCCCGCTACCAGCTCCCAGGAGAAATTGCGCAGTTTTCACTGTTAGTCTCCCTCTGCTGCCTGCACTGTCTCCCTGAAAAAATTGCACAGAACTTCCCTCTAGCCAAGCCAGATCCCGTAGTAAGTCACTACTGATCCAAACTTCCCATCTCAATCTCCTAGTGACCTCTATGCAATTTTCATGGAAAGTGCCCGGAGCCTGCATCTCGACTTGAAATCTACCTTATGCAGTTTCAGAGCCTTGTCCTCTCTCCTGGTCACCTGCATCCAAAATCGAAAACAATGCATCATGGTAGACTATGAGATTTCTAGATTTGATTTCGTCTCATCATGAGTGATTGCAAATACAGGTACATAGATGAGACATGGCACGACGACGAACGGGATGAAAAAGAAGCGCATGCAAGGAGACTTGTTCGCGAATGAACGAACACATGAAGCATGCCAAAGTACAAGCGAAGGAGCGATGTGCACATGCAATATCAAGTGAACATTAAGACAATCGTAGACTCCGGACACATTTCCATGCGGAGGTGAAGCTATGATACACCAAGAGAATATCCATCACTCAACAACACTGCAACTCGATGTGCACACCACCAGTAGCATGAACATACCAGCTTTGTTGTGTCGAGTCATGTCATGAGTCATCTTGAACACAACACTACTGTGGGCCACACTGTTGTAATCAATGTAATGTAACGTGGAAGTCCAAGAGACCCACATGCAAATTTGAAGAGTCATGTCAAGTTGAAGAGTCATGTAAGTCAAACAATTATGAGGGAAGTCGAATAGTCACAAGGGCCAGTTTTACCCTTGGCTATAAATACCCCTCATTTGTACATGTAAAAGACTTTTTCACCTTGGCTCCTTCCACATAGCCTTGAGAGTCTGTAATATTTTCTTTGAAGAGCGAGCAGTAGCTCCAACGCCTCGCTATCAGGGTTAGTGATGTAATGGTGTACAGATGTGTCTTGGAACTTTCGCTTAATTCAAAAGCCTGTTAACAGGCCAACATGTTTTCACACATGTATTGTATTCGTTTGTAAGACTGTTCTTTGGACGCTTGTAATGCATGTTGCTTTAACTTGTATTAAGATAGTTGAACCATTTTGGTTGTTTTAGTACATATGTTATTGGAAATGTGTTGTATCAGTTGCTAATTTTGTCACAACCGTGTGGGCTATCCCGTCGGACATTCGACAGATTCATTCGTGTAAACTTGTTATAACACCTGTCACACTCATGTGGACTATTCCGCTGAGTGTTGTGCGTGTTATTTGTTCCTTTTGTGTTTGCGATTTCCACATCCATGTGGACTACTCTGCCAGAAGTTGCGCCTGTCCTATTATGTTGTGTGTCTCTAGCAGAGTTGGGACTATTCCCTTTCAACCTGACGCTCACTTCCACCCTCGCTTTGCAGTGAAAGAACTTTGACGCAAGTAACACTAAGAACTCACCAGGCACACAAACCTCGTTATTCGAAGACAAAGTAAACCACTCTAACGTGCTAACAAGCAAGAGCTAAGGCATATCTTTAAGATAATGGAAACCAGGCCATTGTACTGGATGGGACTCCTACACCAATGGTGTGAGGTCTAGCTGGGACTTCATATTGGGGAGACCCCCTGAATGTTGGTGGGTCCAACACTGTCAACAAAATGTATGAATGAGAATATCATGCAAATGAGAGTGAGGGCCTGCTTATATACCCTAGGCAGGTGTCCCTTCATGGAAGGCCATGTCCCATTTAGACATCCCTCTTTAGTACTAATTACTAATAAACTAATCATTATTACAATTATCAATATATATATAATTTATATATATATATAATATATATATATATATTATATATAATATATATATATATATAATTATTATTCATAGCATTACCTTCCTCCCTTCCAAAAAGCTTTAGTCCTCAAAGCTGGCTGATGAAAAGGCTTAATCTCTCTTTCTGTTTCGACTGTCTTCTCGTCTTAGAATTGTCATCTTCATTGATACAAGTTGATATGATCCTTGGAGTGTGATCCGAACTTAAACAACAATGTAACAAATTACAAATATAACCATAAATACAGAAAAGCAACATAAATAACACTTCATTTCATTAATGTCAAATACTAAAATATGCATACAAACATAATTGAAATAAGACTAGCTCGGACGATGGTAGCTTATCTGTGAGAAGAGATGTGGCTGCTACATGCCTCTAAACTATGTTACAATGAGGCTCGAAGGCCTATTTATTATTGAGAAACAATGGAAAACCCTAAACATCCAAAAACCTAACCCTAGGAGATGAAGCACCAAAACTATGGGCCCCCTTTGGGTAAATTGGTATATCAACTTCCCGGGGTCGTAACTTTGGCATACGATCTTTGTTTGACGCGCACAATGCCTTTCTAGAGAGATTTATTCGAGGAATACAACTTTCGAGTTGCAAACATCAATCTATAACAAGTGTTTGCCCTGAGTTTCCCAAAAACTGTTGTTTAGGGCCTCAAAACGACTCCAGAAGTTTCGGACCCAAAAACTGCCAAAAATAGCAAATTGTGCTACAATTAAGGAAACTGAAAGAGATAGTGGTGGAGGTCCAAGTGGAATAGGCGGGTGGCCACCAACATCCACCTGGATCAGAGTGATATATAAAATTTTCATACAGAGAAAGGCTCTGACCATCCTAGATTAATCTTCTGTGGAATCTTACGATCACTAGAAATTTGTAATGAATGGCTACCATAGGACTGGATTTTGCGAACTTCAGCTTTCTTTGGAACATAAATCTATTGTTCTCATTCTGAATGGTTCAAATATATAGACTGACTTAGTTGTCTACTCTTGTGATTCAGATGTCTATAAGAAGTTCTTCTGGTTGGACTTTCCCTTATCATGTGTGTGGAAGTTACTTGATTTCTTTTAGGTGTTGATGTTGTTGAATTAACTACTAAATCATCATTTGGAATGTTCATCATCTTAATTGCAACATGTGAGTGTGTTTTTAATTCATTTGATTTATCCTCTTCTTGAGTTGTGGTATTGACTGGTTCGGTATTTGTTCCTTTAGCTTCAACTAGAGTGTTACAACTGGCGACTTAAATACTTCCCCTTGAATACAATGTTCTAACTTGTCCTTTAACGACTTCCTGTCCTTCTTAAGCTTCTTAATTTGTGTAAGTAATTTTTTGTTATGGTCCTTAAGTCAAAAGACTTCTTGATTTCTATTAGCAATGATTTTGTCAATTTCATTTTGCATATTTTGTAGTGCTTTTTTACCTTCTTGAAAAAATACTTTTGAAATATCTTGTATGTCTTCTCGTGTTAATGAATTCAACTTTAATGTAACATCTTGTAGTGTTATTTTTCTATTTTTGTATGAAGATGTCAAAAGATTCTTCCTCGTATTCAGGATGAAGGAACCTAGAATTTCCATCCAGGGTGAACCCAAAATAATGTCACCTTGAGTGCTCCATAGGGTTTGAACTAAGAATTGTGATATAAATGTATAATCTCCAATGTTTAATTGTAAATTGGCCATGTCATATTTTTTTTGCCAAAACAATCTAATTTTGGGAATCACTAATTGGTTTGTGATTTTAGGCTTTATATAATTTTTATCTTCAGCGAGTGAGATAGAAATAGTAACATATTTCCCTGCAATAGACCCTTTAATTCTAAATAGAACTGAAGCATAATTACGTGATGTTTCTCGAAATCTTCCTTCCTTCATTTCAAGATTACAATTCATTCTTTTTTCTTCAATGTTTGACTCGATTTTTCCTTTTTCGAAATAAGATTAGGGTTTGAAGGTAACTCTTTCCTAATCTCTGTAATAAAATATTTTTATTTTCTTCTTTTTTATAACCTTTGAACCTTTGTACTTCTTCTAATTCTTACTTCAAAATTACTTTCTTTCTTTTTTTGAATTACTCCATTTCTTTTAATAATTTTCTCCAATTTCCCCTCTCCTATTTTCTTTTAAACAATTAAATTAATTATAAATTATATAGTTATAGACCATATAATTTATAAATTATATGACGTAACTCTATAATTATAATCATATAATGGTTAAAATTTAAGGTAACTATGTATAATGTATCTTTTAAAATTGACGTCACTATTCGTGGGGACAGGACAGTGGATTCAAGGCAACGAAGGTCAACAAAATGGATGGCAGCACAAATTGGTGGACTGCAATGGATGGCAGTGGAAGACAGGGCAAGTGCAGGAACGTGACAACAGGGCTAGGAATGGTTTGGTATGAAGGTGGCAAGGAGAATAGAGGCGGAATCAAGGGAACAGAGGAATGGTGGCTAGAGAATCTGCAACGATGGTAGAGGAAAAGGTTGTTTTAGATATCATTTTGGGATTCAACTGCGTTAAGTAAGTCATTCAAACGTATGACCATTTCCATGAGAGGTAGTCGTAACTGACTAATTTCTCATGATTTTTGAATAGTTCACTGAGCACTCATTGCATCGGGTGATGCTCACAGGGGTGAAGAAGTGGGATTGAAACTAGTGAAATGTGGAGAACGAATCACATAACATCAATCATCATTTCTGGGGCTTGCACCCGGTAACCAGGACTTCCTAGGAGGTCACCCATTCCAGAACTCCTCTGGCTCAAGCGCGCTTAACTGTGGAGTTTTTCCCCACAATCAAGCCAACTTAGCTTGCGACCCCATTTGCAAAACCTTAGCAAGTATTGTGCCTCATGAAAGATTCAATTAGAGATCCCTTGACTCTTTTTGAATTTAAGTATGGGGGATTACGCAGTGCATTATGTTAGATATCATTTTGGGATTCAACTGCGTTAAGTAAGTCATTCACGTATGACCATTTCCATGAGAGGTAGTCGTAACTGACTAATTTCTCATGATTTTTGAATAGTTCACTTAGCACTCATTGCATCGGGTGATGCTCACAGGGGTGAAGAAGTGGGATTGAAACTAGTGAAATGTGGAGAACGAATCACATAGCATCAATCTTCACTTCCGGGGCTTGCACCCGGTAACCAGGACTTCCCAGGAGGTCACCCATCCCAGAACTCCTCTGGCTCAAGCGCGCTTAACTGTGGAGTTTTTCCACAATAAAGCCCACTTAGCTTGCTACCCCATTTGCAAAACCTTAGCAAGTATTGTGCCTCATGAACCATTCAAGTAGAGATCCCTTGACTCTTTTTGAATTTAAGTATGGGGGATTACGCAGTGCATTATATTAGATATCATTTTTGGGATTCAACTGCGTTAAGTAAGGCATTCAAACGTATGACCATTTCCATGAGAGGTAGTCGTAACTGACTAATTTCTCATGATTTTTGAATAGTTCACTTAGCACTCATTGCATCGGGTGATGCTCACAGGGGTGAAGAAGTGGGATTGAAACTAGTGAAATGTGGATCACATAGCATCAATAATCACTTCCGGGGCTTGCACCCGGTAACCAAGACTTCCCAGGAGGTCACCCATCCCAGATCTCCTCTGGCTCAAGCACGCTTAAGTGTGGAGTTTTTCCCCACAATCAAGCCCACTTAGCTTCCTACCCCATTTGCAAAACCTTAGCAAGTATTGTGCCTCATGAACCATTCAAGTAGAGATCCCTTGACTCTTTTTGAATTTAAGTATGGGGGATTACACAGTGCATTATATTAGATATCATTTTTGGGATTTCAACTGCGTTAAGTAAGTCATTCAAACGTATGACCATTTCCATGAGAGGTAGTCGTAACTGACTAATTTCTCATGATTTTTGAATAGTTCACTTAGCACTCATTGCATCGGGTGATGCTCACAGGGGTGAAGAAGTGGGATTGAAACTAGTGAAATGTGGAGAACGAATAACATAGCATCAATCATCACTTCCGGGGCTTGCACCCGGTAACCAGGACTTCCCAGGAGGTCACCCATCCCAGAACTCCTCTGGCTCAAGCGCGCTTAACTGTAGAGTTTTTCCCACAATCAAGCCCACTTAGCTTGCTACCCCATTTGCAAAACCTTAACAAGTATTGTGCCTCATGAACCATTCAAGTAGAGATCCCTTGACTCTTTTTGAATTTAAGTATGGGGGATTACGCAGTGCATTATCTTAGATATCATTTTTGGGATTCAACTGCGTTAAGTAAGTCATTCAAACGTATGACCATTTCCATGAGAGGTAGTCGTAACTGACTAATTTCTCATGATTTTTGAATAGTTCACTTAGCACTCATTGCATCGGGTGATGCTCACAGGGGTTAAGAAGTGGGATTGAAACTAGTGAAATGTGGAGAACGAATCACATAGCATCAATCATCACTTCTGGGGCTTGCACCCGGTAACCGGGACTTCCCAGGAGGTCACCCATCCCAGAACACCTCTGGCCCAAGCGCGCTT